>APFE030986146.1:9046-19497 GCA_000404065.3 Pinus taeda
CATAGCCTTGGTAATGTTGTAAGGACCATGTCAGAGTGGTCAGAGCTTCTGATGGGCTCTTGTAAGGCGTTCTTTCTGTAGATGCAACCAGACTTTGTTGCCCACCTGAAGCTTGTGTGGTACCCTTGTGGGTGAGGAGAAGTTTTTCCTTTATTCTTTCAAGACTGTATCCCTCTATTGCTGCTGCTACATGGAGGAACCCTTCACGGGGGTCATGGGTGTGGCGACAATCTTCCCCTTACTTTGGGAGTGAATTAGACATAAAATGAATTTCCTAGTCTGGGAGACGATCTTACTGAATTTCTTATCAGAGATTAAAGAGGTGGAGGTAGGTGGGGCTACCTCCAGTATCCTGTATAATGAATTACCCAAAGAGCTAATAACAACGTGAGGCCTTGACTCATACACACCATGTCGCCTCCACAAGTATAGTCGGCCTAATAATACATCACAAACATCCAGAGGTGCAACATCACACAATACCTCATCTATAAAGCGCTTGATGCTGTAGGGAAGGCGGCACTGCTGGTGGACTCGGAGATCTCGTCCTTGGTGAAGCCACCTGATACTGTACGGTTGTGGGTGTGGTGTAGATGGTAGGCCCAACCGCTTCACGACCTCTATTGAAACGAGGTTCTTTTGGTTCCCACTGTCGACAATGAATTGCAGCGGCGAACCCTTCACCCACATCTGTGAGTGGAAAAGACACTCCCCCTCCTCTAAATCTTCAGGATCATTCTTTTGGATCTTAGCAGTTGCAATAGTGGCACTAGGCTTCACATCAATAATCTACTTCCCTTTGTCATTCCCCTTGTCGGGTTCTAACTCAGGGTCGGAACATGCATTTGATTTTGAAGCATTCAACTCGGCCACCAACGACTGCTTGGTTCGACACTCACTTATGTTATGAGTGGGGCTCTTATGGAACTCACACCACTTTCCTGTGTCCTTCTTCGACTTCATGGTGTTGTTCTTTTCTTCCGGCTTCGATGGGTTGTCTTGGGTTGCCCCATCTTGGATTTGTCCTTGGTTCTGCAATTTGGGGAAGCATTTCCCTTACTTCAGATTCGCAGATCCAAAGTCTCGTTTCTTCTATTTAAACTTTTACTCGATTTTGACAGCGTATCAGTACGTTGTGATGAGCGAGGAGATGTTCAAGAACTCCATCTCTTCCTGGATGTATCTATGTAGGCAGCCATGGTATTTGAGTACTAAATGTAGCTTTGAATCCTTAATACCCAACTGTGTGTGAAGGGTATGAAAAATGTTTGTGAACTCTGGCACATCTTGGTCCCTTCCCTGCCGCAGCGTGGTCCACTTTATGTATTTGTCCTCGTAGCTTTTGATAGGTAATATTGCTCCTTAAAGGCATCCTGGAATGAATTCCAAGTGGGTGCGGCTGAAAATAGTGAACCTATACTTTCATCCTTCTACTCGCAGTAGGTTTCCCACCAGTCCCTAACATGGGGGGTTGCTTTTGAGAAGAGCGAAAATAATATTTTCCCGACCAGAAGAATCATGAACAAAAAAATACCCTTCTAGTAGATTTAACCATTTATCTACGGCATCTGCATCTATTTGACCCTCGAAGATGGGGATTTCAAAATTAACGTGTACCTTAAAGGGTGTGGCATTTCCAGAGTAGCTATTGGAAGCCGATGCGTTGCCTCTGGGTAACCGCTGAAGGATTTGTGCAAAGTTGTCCATCATCGCGTTCCGTTCCAATGGCTTCTCTTTGAACTTCTTCTTTCTCTTCTCTTTGGTACTTCTCCTATTGCTCCTTGGGACTGCTCCTTGGGTCCAATGCTTCTTGGGATTCTATTTGTACATACATATTCAATGCTTATGCTATATTTAATCCATATGGCCATCAATGACAACACTGACTACTCAACAAATTTAACCTTTGAATGTTCCACCCAGTTACATATATTTGGAATGTGTGGCCCATGGGTTGGGCCATTGCCTTGACTCTGCATTAGTTTCAACCATTTTTTTCACAAGTTCCAATACACCGGCCAACTGAGTGCTGCCATGTGGCAGTCTTGAGTTGGGGCACTTGGATACCACCTGCTAACTTGGATGCCATGTGGAGGTGTTGCATCCAAAATTTCTTGCCACATAACCTAACATGGGTCCCACCTACCTGCTAACTGGGATGCCATGTGGCAGCCTGTGGAAGTTCCATGAGGCACCTAGTTCCACTTGTGCTTTCTTTTTGTTGTTTGTCAAAAAAATTACACTGAGTTCGTTTGAGGTGTTGTTTGCACCATTGGAAACATCTTGTTGAGCCCTACAATCTAGTGCCAATTTTGTTGATATTTGAGGACATCACATTTTTATCCTTTTTGGATCCTCCTAAGCCAATGAGTTAGCTTCTTCCTTTCCATGAATTAAACTAAAATGAAAACACACCAAACCAACATGATGAGGCTTTGGAGAAACCCCCTAAAGTGGATGTGGCAAGATAGGACCCTTTTCAAATATTTGAAACAAGGGTGTCTTTGCATCTTACTATTTCTCCTCCCCTTAAGTCATAAATGTTGGCAAAAAATAAGAACTAAACTATAAATCCTCTAATTTCTTTTTAGTACCTCCTCCAAAATAACACCAAAAATGTTGGGAAAAATAAATGTTTTATGTTTCCAACATTTAATTATCGAATTGGCATTCGTAATCTTAGAGGTGAAATCATAGGTAATGCAAGATTAAAGCTCTAATCTATCTTATTTACTGATTAATATTAAAAGCAAAAAAAAAATACATTGGGACTAAAATATGTCTGGCTAGTATTTATCTTAAATATCTTGACTTGGATCCAAAATACAATCTTTCATTGTGGAGACAACATCCATGTATTTGATTGCAGGTTGGATTTAAAGAATGAAATATTCTAGTTATATTTTTTAGTTCCTTGAAATCAAATACTAGAAATCAAAAGGGGAAAAATTAAATGCAATGTTGGAATGAAATATGAACTAAAAATACCTTATAAAGTCTACTAGTTTTCTCGAGTGATGGTATCAATGGATTACATGTATATATCTTTCAATCTACAACCACACCAATCACTCGTGCATTTGCTAAACTCAAGTTGACACACATTGCATTGCAACTTTTTGAGGAGTAATCAAACTCTAACTATTACAACAAAAAATAAACCATATTAATCATGCAAAATTTCTCAATCACAAATAATATGTTGTTACAATTCAAATATTTCTTACACAGATCGATTACACGTCCAAGTCGTATGATGACAAAGTTAAATATGTCCCTAGACTTGAATTAACTTGCACAATTACCATTTGTAATATCAGAAGATGATATTTGATCCAAACTTAAACAGGAACACAATGAATTACAGAAATGAACATAAATACAAATATCTAGCAGAAATAACACTTACTTTCATTAATATCAAATATTGAAATATGCTTACAAACATAATGGAAATAAAACTAGCTCGAGTGATGGTAGTTTATCTCTGAGAAGAGATGTGGTGGCTACATGCCTTTGAATTGTGTTATAATGAGGCTCAAGGGCCTATTTATTATTGAAAAACAAGGGAAAACCAAAACCTTAACCCTGGGAGATGATACACCAAGGGTTTGTGGGCCTCGTTGGGGTTAGTTGGGCAACCAACTTCCCAGGGTCGTAACTTGGTCATATTATCTTCGTTTAGCACGTATGATACCTTGTTGGAAAGGTCTCTCTAAGTACTATAGGATTTGTGATAGGCCCATTCTGAGTAGAACCTGCTGCAAACCTCAAAAAATTTCATTTAGGGAGTCAAAACTACTCTTGAAGTTCGTGACCCAAAAAACTACTAAAAATAGTAAATGTTGAAATAAACAAGGAAACATATGAAATTGACTGGAGATCTAGGTGGAATAGGTAGGTGGCCACTGATATCCACCTATATTAGTCCTCCCTCCTAGAAAGCAATGGTCCCCATTGCATGTAGAGCCTCCATGAGGTGAGGAATTTAATGTTGACCCTGGTCCCTAGTGAACCACTTGCCCTGGTGAAGGAGTTGGCCTGCTTTAACAACTCGATATAGTTGGATCCTTTGTTGATGAGTGTCCTTGATCTTTGTATCCATGATCTGATCAGTTGTGGCCTATTCCATGTAGTCGGGTTCACCTCTGTTGGTGTGAGTTGTTTTGCAATATTGGATGTGTCCAACAATGGTGGAAAGCATGGTTGAAGGCAGTCTACATTGAACACTTGGTGTAGACCAAGGAATGGTGGAATGCTAAGAAGTCATTTTCTCCCACAACCTTAGTGATGGTATATGGCCTATATTGGAGCGGGCTAATCTTGCGGTAGGTTCCAGTGAGGCGCTCCTTCTACAAATGTAGTCAAACTTTGTCTCCCACCTGGAACTTGTGCGAAACTCAATGTTGACTATGACATTGCTTGTACTTAGCATTGGCTCTGTCCAATATATCATGGACATGCTGGCGAATGTGTTGAATGCACTCAATGACGTTGTTATCCCTACCATCTTCGGACCGGACGCGAGCTGAATCTACTTGAGTAGCTGCAAATGGTATGGCCACATCAATGGGACATAATGGCTGAAATCCTAGCCCTACTTGAAAGAGGATGTCGCTTGTTGAGCCGTGGAGAGCTTTGTTGTAGTTGTGTTGGACATAGGGGAGGCTTTCATCCCAAGTACGTGGATGCTTCGAGTTGTACATGCAAAGAAAGTGTACGATCATCCTATTGACGACCTCTGTTTAGCCATCAATTTGGGGATGGAAAGTCATGGACATAATAATTTTGGTACCCAGCATTGTCTAGAGACTTGACCAAAATGCACTCAAGAATTTGTTGTCCCGATCTGAGACAATGGACTGTGGGATCCTGAAGTGTACTCACACTCGCTTAAAGAAGAGTTTAGGAGTGGCCTCCATTGTGATACTCTTCTTGCAAGAAGCCATAATGGCCATCTTAGAGAATCTATCGATGACCATGAAAATGTAGTCGTTGTCATGCTTAGAAGAAGGAAGGCCTGACATGTAATCAATGGAGACGGATTCCCAAGGTCGACTAGGAGTAGGAAGAGGAGTATATAGGCCTTTCTTCTTGATGGTTGGTTTGGCAATGGTGCAGGCAGTGTAGGATTTAATGTACATCCCAACATCCTGACGAAGGTTCGGCTAATAAAAATAATTTTGCAATACTACCACTGCTTTCTCTACCTTGAAATGCCCAGCGACCCGACTGTAGTGCGCCTCCCAAATCATCTTGGCATGCTCGCTTGAAGGAACACAAATATGTCCCAGGTGGCATAATAGTGCATCTTGGAGGTGAAAATTGGGAAGTTTCTTACCTTCCGAGAGTGTCTGGTATGTGTTGTCGAATTCTAGATCGCTCTTGTAAAGATGTGGCCACCCTGAAGTCTCATGCCCACAAAAGTTGAGCATGGTTATCAACAACATGACTGGTGGTCGACTAAGGCAATCTGCAATATTGTTGGTGTTTCCCTCCTTGTACTTAATGTTCAAATGGAATTGTTGCAAGTATGTGGACCATTTCTGATGGCGATTGTTCTGCAACTTCCCTTGTGTCTATATGAACTACAAGGGTCAATGGTCTATGTGGATGACTGTTTCGTTCCCCATAATGTAATGCTTCCATTGATGATAGGCCTGCACAATGGAATACATTTCTTTGTCATAAGTGGGATACTTTCAGACTGCCTGAACGTGTCTCACTGTGGTAAGCCACTGGATGCCCTTGCTGAGTAAGAACTGCACCAATAAAATAGTCAGAGGTGTCATCTCAATATCAAATGGTTGTTGCATGTCTGATAATGTGAGCACTGGTGTAGAGCAGAGGTGATGCTTTAATTCAGAAAACACCTTATGTTGGGTTTCAAACCAAAAAAAAATTGTTTTCCCTCCACCTTTGGTGACTTGACTCAAAGGCAAAGTGATATGAGAGAACCCCAACACGAACCTGAGGCAGAAATTGGCAAGACCCAAAAAGATGCGAAGCTCTGTTAGAATGGTTGGGGTTGGCCAATCTTGAATGACTTGTATCTTGGCTATGTCCACATGCACACCCTGATCATCAATGATGCACGCCATATATTGAACCTGGGTCATGCCAAAAGTGCATTTCTCCAAATTGGCACACAACTTGTGTTGTCATGGGGTTTCAAGGACCTATCGAATATGTTGGAGGTGATATTCCCAATTTTGGTTAAAGATCAAGATGGCATCTAAATACACCACCACGAATGCATTGGTGAAGGGTCGCAATATGTCGTCCATCAATCTCATGAAGGTTGTAGGGGCATTCATCAACTTGAAAGGCATGACCAACCATTCAAAAAGGCCCTCCTTAGTTTTGAAGGTAGTGTTCCAAACATCAGAGGGTTCGATAGGCACCTAGTGATAACCAAAATTCAAGTCAAACTTGCTAAAATATTTGGCCCCCTTGAGCTAGTCCAGAAGGTCGCCAATCCGTGGGATTGGGTACCTATTCCTGACAATGATCTTGTTTAGCACTCGATAGTCAATACCGAGTCTCCAGGTCCCATTCTTCTTTTGTACCAATACAATCAGGCTCCCACAGGGTGATGAGCTTGGCCTGATGTGCCCTTTCTACAGCAGCTCCTGAATTTGCCTCCTGATCTCATTGTTCTCCAGAACAAAGCCTTCAGTGTCTGATTCGGAAGCCTTCAGCTTAATCACTAGTGACTGCTTGGTCTGACATTCACTTGTGTAATGAGTGGAGCTCTTATGGAACTCACACCATTCTCCTATGTCCTTCTTTGTCCTCAGGATGTTGTTCTTTGCTTGCGATTTCGGCAGGTTGTCTTGGGTTGCCCCAACTTAGCTTTGGCCTTTTCTCTGTGGTTTGGGGGCACCTTTTCCTTGCTTCAGATTCGTAGATCCAAAGTCTCGCTTCTTCTATTTAAACTTTTGCTCAATATTGATAGCGTATCGGTATGCTATACTGAGCGAGGAGATGTCTAGGAACTCCATCTCGTCCTGGATGTACTTGTGCAGGTAGCTGCGGTACTTGAGTACCAAATGCTGCTTAGAATCCTTGATACCCAATTTTGTACAGAGGGTATGGAAAACATTTGTGAACTTCGACACATCTTTGTCCCTTCCCTGCCATAGTGTTTTCCACATTATGTATTTATCTTCATAGCTCCCGACAAGGTAATATTGTTCCTTGATGGCATCTCAGAAAGAATCCTAAGTGGGTGCCGCTGAAAACAATGAGGATTCCCTCTCGTTCTTTTGTTCATAGTAAGTTTCCCACCAGTACTTGACATGTGAGGCGACTTTGAGAAGTGCAAAAGTAATCTTTTCCCGATTAGAAAAGTCACGAACTAAAAAATATCCTTCCAACAGATTCAACCATTTATCTACGACATCTACATCTATCTAACCCTCAAATATGGGAATGTCAAATATAACTTATACCTTAAAAGGAGTGGTGCCTCCAAAGTGGTTGTTGGATGAAGATGTGTCGTTTGTGGGTAGTCGTCGAAGAATATGAGTAAAGTTATCCATCATCACATTCCTCTATCTCTTGAGGGATTCCTCGATCAATATTTTGATAGGATCTCATGCCCCCTCATCTTTCTTTTCTTCTACCATAGGAGGCCATCGGGGTTTGCGAGGTTGGTCTTGCAAAGGTTCAACCTTATTGAGCCCTAACTCCTTATCCCCTGACCTCGTTGGGGACATGCAAAGAAAAATAGAGAAAGTGCAGATCGTTCTAATACCACTGATCGAAACTTAAACATGAATGCAATGAATTACATAAATAACCATAAATATAGAGATGCAACAAAAATAACACTTCATTTAATTAATATTAAATACTAAAACATGCTTACAAACAAAATGGAAATAAAACTAGCTCGGGCAATCGTAGCTTATCTCTAAGAAGAGACGTGGTGGCTACATGCTTCTGAATTGTGTTACAATGAGGCTCAAGGGCCTATTTGTTATTGAACAACAAGGGAAAACCATAAACAACTAAAACCCTAACCCAAGAGATGGAATGCCAAGAGTTTGTGGGACCCATTGGGGTTAGTTGGGTAGCCAACTTCCCAGGGTCGTAACTTGGTCATATTATCTTTGTTTGGAGCGTATGATACCTTGTTGGAAAGGTATCTCCGTGTACTACATGATTTGCATTAGGCCCTTGCCTATGGGTTACACACGGGCCTACTGTGGACCTCAAAAAAATGCCATTTAGGGGGTCAAAATTGCTCTGGAAGTTCAGGACCCAAAAAACTACTAAAAATAGTAAATGCTGTAATAAACAAGGAAACAGATGAAACTAGCTAGAGGTCTAGGTGGAATATGTGGGTGGTCACTAATATCAACATGGATCAATATCAAGCCAAGGATGTTTGTCACAGTGCATGACAAAAAACTCTGTTTCAAATCCTAACTTCATATCAGTCCTGAGGTAAATACAAATGAAGACAAGATTGCTAATATCAAATTTTTCTTACAAAGTGATCCCAACTTCAAAACAACAAAAAAATCTCAGATCCGAGACAAATGAACACAATACTACAAACAACCATGAATAAAAATTAAAGTTGGATTATATATCCTCTATATAATGCTACTATGCACGCAATACACACAAGATGGGAATAACGATGGCATCAATACATTAACCATTTAGAATGTTACAAGAAACAACACATATGTATATAATAGTAAATTAAAAATGATATAAGCATGAACAAGGAAGAATACTTTACAATCAAGAACGTCGTTGTGAGGGGCCCTGTCATAATGGCATCTAGCTAGACTACGATCAAAGAAGGTGAGAAACTACAATGAAATCATAGATTAGAAACTAGGTCCCATATTAACCAAAATCATGTTACAAAGAGTCTATTGATGTGTAGCATATAGACAAATTTTATACACTCTAGAAAACAAGATCATAAGGTTGACTAGACTTACTGCCATGACATAAAGATGCCTACATTTATAGATACTACATTGAATATTACATCCAATCATGCCTTTGAAAGGCCATGACACAGAGATAAGACTTAATTCCCGGATTCGAGGGAAAAACTCCTTGTAATAGCCAAAACACTAACCAAGAAATCTCTTTATTCTCTGTGAACTTCGCCAAACCCATTACAAGAATGATGTGGCCGACTGGATCCCAAGTATACTGTATCTGTGATAAAAAATAGGGTTTTGTTATGGCTAGGTATAATCGAACCATTTATGCCTTGTTTGACCTTGAGTCTGCTAAAAGAAGATGTGAATGCATGCCAAGAGGGAAGTTGCCACACGTCGAGTACTCAATGAACTTGGAGAGCGAACTCATCACATGGATGGCCACAAATGCACTACCATTGGCCTTGTGGTTCCATTGGTACCAAAACCCTTTATTGGTTACTGAAAGTGAACTATGATTTTATCATTAGTAAAACAACCTCAAAATACACTTTAGCCTAGTTAAAAACATATGATTTTAAAAGATCAAGCAAAAGTACCTAGTCATTAGGAGAATTTTGAGGTCTAAAATAGGTCTCCTAAGGAAAATAATAAAATAATAGTTAAAATAAGATAACAATAGTTATGATTTTTTTAAGAATAAGAAAGAAAATGTATTTTTGGCTTATCTCCTTATAGGTTTACTCAAATGTCAAGTGTAGACACCCCTTGGATGCAAAGATAAATTTCTCATCCAATAAGTACCCACTCTACATATTTTGAGTAGACCCACATAAAAAAAAATATAATGAAAATACATGAAAAAATTGTGATTCAATATTTTTTGATGTGGGACTACTCAAAATTATGCAGAGTGGGTACTCATCAAATGGAAAATTTAGTTCCGCATCCAAGTGTCTACACTATATTTGAGTAAACCTATAAGAAGAGAAGCCAACAATACAATTTGAAAAGTAATTTTCTTTTTTTTCTCCAAAATATTTACCCCTGGGGATGACATCATCATCTTGAATCCTATTGGTACTTATATAAAGTTAATTTTGCTAATACATTTTTTGATTTGAAGCCCATTTTTAACTCAAAATTCCCCTAATGCACACTATTTATGGGTATTGAGGATCAATATTGTAGGTTGAGGCAAAAAGAGTATGACAAATAAGAGAATAGTGTAAAGAAAAGATAATTATGAATGACAATGTGGAGGGCCAACAACTATAATTACAATTGGTCTTATGATGAATATTTATTCAAAAATATTTGTATGAAAGAAACTTCTTCCAAAAAATTATTGTCATAAATGAAAATATCATAAATTCATGTGACAGATTGTTCCAAATAATTTTTAAACTTTATAATTACCCATATAATTTCATGTAAGACATTGTCCCAAATAATTTTTAAACTTTATAATTACATATATAATAATTAAAGGTTCATGTGACACATTCTCCTAAATAATTTTTAAACTTTATTTAA
>APFE030986146.1:20319-55730 GCA_000404065.3 Pinus taeda
TAATATATGAAAAGAAAATTTTCAATGAAAATTACATAATAGAACAAATCGTGAAACGGTTAGAACCAACCAATAAGATTCATTTTTACTATAAAAATACGTTTTAAATAATAAAAGATAACTATGGTACCCAAAAAAATAAATTCCCAATTAAAATTTACCAATTTCGCTTATCATATAAACAAATCATGATATTTAAAATATATATAAATAAATGTTTAATTCTTAACCAGTTATTAAGTTAAAATAATAAACAATTATAATTTATAACAAATGCCAATAACATTAAAATTTTATATTCTCCCAGTTATAAGCAACAACATACTGACCTAAATTCAAGGAGAAAAAAATCTAAACAAATTATAACGGACCAACCTGCAGCAGTGGATAAGAACCAAACAAATTATAACCGGCCAAAGTATAACCCAAAAAATCATCCAGGCGCTGTACCCAAAAATATTGTGACCGTTGAACCGTTGTAATTGAAAGAAGCTATCATTGAACAAAGCAAAGGTTCGTTATGCTGGACTATCAGTTTTATTAAATTTACCACTGTCAGCCCACTCTATTCAAACGGCTATTCTTCTCACAGGCAATGAAGAGCCCATCTGTAAATTCGCCTCCTTCACACTTTCCCTATTAAGATGGATTGACCTCAGACTGGAATTGAGGTGGGTGTTTGCCAGTTGCATTCACATTTCTTTTTCCTGGGGAGAATTTGCCAGGAGTCAAATTATTTTTGCAAGCCTTAGGTAACAATCATCATGCAGGATTATGCCAAGGAGATTCGAACTCGAGCAAACGAGTTACTCCTACGAGAAGAATGGTCCGAAGCCATACAACTCTATTCCGAATACATAGACCACTGCGAGTCCCACGAGGAGCTTAAGAAATCACTCTGTATTGCCCTGTCCAACAGGGCAGAGGCTCGAATCCGGTTGCGAGACTTCGAGAATGCAATTCGAGACGTGAACAGGTCACTGGAGGCAGATCCAGCCCACCCGAAGAGCCTTTATTGCAAGGGAAGAATTCTGCTGGAGCTCGATCAGTATTCACAGGCTTCCGAATGTTTCCAATTGGCCCTCGAACACCAGCCCAACACCGCAGAATTCATGGAGTCCTTGGATAGGAGTCGCAGGTTCGAATCGCAGTCGCGAAACGGGACATTCGATTTATCAGAATGGATTTCAAATGGGTTCGCGGGCCGACACCCTGAATGTGCGGAGTATGTGGGTCCCGTGGAAATTCGATCGTCCGACGTGGGTCCTGGCGAACGGGGGTTGTTTGTTACCAGAGATGTTGAAGCTGGTACGCTCTTGGCAGTTTGCAAGCCTGTTGCCATAGCTAGGGGCATTTTGCCGGAGAAATTTGCGGAAAATGCGAAGATGGTTATATGGAAGGACCTTGTGACCGAGATTGAGAGGGTTGCTAGGCGATCCAGTAGGGTTTTAAGGAAAATTTATACTTTGGCAGAGAGTGATGATGGGAATAGGAAAAAAGATCTCGGGGTTCCGGATATGGAGCTGTTTAAGGGCAATGCAGTGTCAGGGTTTGAGTTTGAGTGCCCATGTGAGCCTGTGGATCTGGAAAGGATTTTGGGGATTGCAGACATCAACACACTTACTGAGAAGGGCTGTGGGGTTAAGAAGCTGGGGCATGGATTGTATTATTCTAATGAGATTGACTGCGTTGGGCTGTGGGTATTGCCTGCTTTTGTGAATCATTCTTGTAGTCCTAATGCGGGGCGGTTACATGTTGGGGATAATGTGTTTATCCATGCTGCGAGGGACCTCAAGGCAGGGGAAGAGGTAACCTTCGCTTATTTTGATGTGCTGCTTCCACTGGGGACGAGGAGGGAGCTCTGCAAGACATGGTCATTCGTGTGTCGGTGCCACCGGTGTGAATTGGAGCGGTCTCTAGAGGGGGATTTGAGGGGCATTGAGGACGACTTTGGGAGGATTTATAAGAAGGGCGGAGAGATGGAGATGACTAAATTGGCTCTGAAGCTGGAGCAAAAGCTTACACAGTTACAGGGGAGAGTTAAGGCCAAGGATAGGCAGCTGATTCGTGCTTCGTTCGCCAAGGCTTATTGGCCCATGTTTAGGTCTCCTGTGCTTCTGAAAAAATGGGGCAGGCAGATGCCTTGCATTGAGGGTGTTATTGATGCTGTTACTTGTGCATTGCCTGGGGATGAGACTGCCCTCTGTGCTGCTGCAACTATAGTGGATAAGTTGAAGGTGAGCAAGGGATTGACCCCATACAGAAAGGCCATGGATCGGGCTCTGCGGATATGTAAAGGACTGTACGGGAAACAAATGAAGAACAATGTGATGAAGGATTTGATAGATGCCCATGTCTATAACAGAGGTATTATTGCTCCCAAGTCTTGCATATTTTAGCCTTTCTCGCTGGCTCGTATACATTTTCTTTTGAAATCTAGATTAGCCCAGTAAGTCCCATCAGAGCTTTAACATCTTTCAATTACCCAATTCAAAATTCTTATTTGTACAGAGGAACATCTCTTACCGTTTCTTATTCTTTTGTATTTCACAATCCCTGATAGGACAACTAATTTGACCATTTTTGCTTCCCAATACAAAACTTGAAATACGAAGCACCTCATCTCCCTTTTTCAAGCCCAATACCTTTATCAAATTTTAGTAGTTCTTTGAAAGCTGTGAGGGGAAAAAGAACACAGGAGAATTTCCCCAAACTATAAAGGTAATTTAAAGTTTCACAGATTCTGATTTTGATCTTGAGCTTCTGAAGCTTGGGGCTGAAACTCAACTCCGTCCTTGTTGGGCAACTACATTCACTATAGCTTGGAGTTTCATACCGTATGTTGAAGGCATTTCATAGGTTGATGTTTCACTGGGAGGCATGGTATGGAGGTTTCAACATATGTTGAGATTAAAGAGCATCTGCATGGCAGGGGGTTTGTGACAGCAGGCATACTTTGTCTATTATTTTGACGGGCATATCAATGTTTTCTTTATCCCTTCTGAAGCAAAGTATGAGGTCAAAGACATTGTATCAAATCCATTTGATTGTATATCACAATATAACGTTCTTTTAATTTTAAATAAAGGTGCTCCTTGTAGATTCATTCCATTTAATGGGGGAATTATTTTTCTTCAACTGATGCAAAAACATGGTATGTGAGATCTACTGCATTTAATAATAATACGTGGTTTATATTTGCATGTTAAAATATGTTGAAGATTCTCTTCTCTGTCGAATAACTGATTTTAGGATTTCAGATCAGTTTTTCTAAAATTTTATCATTAATGATATGATAGAGAAATGTTTAGGCTCTCGAGTGAGATTTCAGATGATCTATCATAGGATGCAGAATATTGGTTGGACTTGGGAAGACTTGAAACATGGGAGGGCTAGAGAGAACTGCAGCTGATCGTAGAGCTTAGCCCTAACAAGAAGATGCTTGCATTGGTTGGAGATGATAAAGAATCAAGAATGAAAACTTTTTCTGCCATAACATTTAAATGAAGGATATCTTCAACTTAACGGAATCAGTGTATCTGAGATTTAAACTGCATAATGCATTTAATAAGAATGATTTATTTTTGCATGTCAAATACAATCAGTAATCTATTGTCTGTCAAATTACTGGGTTTAGAATTTCAGATCAGTTTTCCTAAAATTTTATCATGAATGGGATTTCATATTGGATAGCGTATGTACATTTTATATATAATATGAGAGGTGTTATTTAAGAAAAATGATATTTCAATTTCAACTATATGTATTTATGTAGAAAGTAAAAAAAATCTCATTACACTATAAACCAACTTATATCTATCTGAGAGAGATCAAATATCTCAAGGTGTAAACCTCTTTTTGAGTGCAAAACTAGACCTAAGGTTTGTGCCTTAAAAATTTAATCCCTTGATAAATCCAAAGTTAAGATAAATCTAAACTGATTTATTTTCAACTGATACAGAAATTGAATTTGTGAGATCTTATTCTCCATTTTATAAAAATACATGATTTACCGATTTAATATGTTGAAGATTTTATTTTATTGTCAAATATTAGTGTGACCTGAAAATCTTGAAAACTGAGAAATGGGAGGGCTTCAGAGAAAACTAAAGCCGATCTTAATTAGACCTTTAGGCCTAACAAGAAGATGCTTACTTTAGTTGTACATATGATGGGGATTAAGAGTTAAAAGGTTTTCTTTATCACACCATTTAAATGGAAGGATTATTATCTTTAAATGATGCAGACACAGGGTATCTGAAATCTATATTGCATTTAATAAGAATACATAATTTATTTTTGCATGTTAAATAAGTTCAAGGTTTTATTCTCTGTTCAATGATTAGGCTTAGAATTTCAGATCAGATTTCCCAAAATTTCATCATTAATAGTAGATAGAGAAAATGTTTTTTCTTGTGAGATTTCAGATGATCTAGTTGAGTTTGCCTTAGGATTCCTGCTCACAGAATGTCAGAAACACATCTCTTTAATGGAGATTGAAGTAGGGACGTCCTTTGACAAAGCTAAAAAAAACATTAGTCCAATTTGAGTTATTTCAAGTTTTGTATTGAAAAAAGAAGTTTGCATTTTATTAGATTTGATTCTTTAACCTGAGGATTCTTGCAAACAGATTGAAACAAATGTGTTTACTGGAGTTTGAAGTAGGGATGGCCTTTGACAAAGCTGAAGACACCAATGTAGATAATTACAGTTATTTCAAGTTTTGCACTAAGAAAGGTTTAAATATCAAAAAATTTCATCTCTCATACTTAATAAATCTGAACTTAAAATAGATTTATGCTGGTATATTGAACTATCTCCAAGACTATGCTATGCTGTGGATAATAGTTGTGAGATAGTTGCAGACCAGAAGAAGCTGGAGGTGGAGGAGAATTGTTTGAGAGTCATTTTCTGAAGCCACCAACGATCAGCTCTGGAAGCGTCAGACGTTTGTCAAATACAGAAGCTCTGTTTTCTCTGATTTCATGGGCAACCATGATTGCTCAGGGCACTGCTTCTTGCTTCAGAATTTGGGAACAGGATGATGATCACGAAGATGAGAAAAATCTTGCAGAGAGCTATAATTTTCAACCATAAATGATTAGTTGCATTGAATTTAGGAAGAACAAATGAATATTTAAAATAAGTTCCAGTTTCTACAGATCTTTATTAAAATATCAGAAAAACAAAAGTAGAAGAGGACAGGCAAGAGTATCATGCCAGATATCCCTAATTCGAAGAGTATTTTGTCAAAACCAATTGTTCCACGAAATCCAGATAATGTGTTATCAAAGCCATAGCCATTGTTGAACGAAATTGAGAAAATATTTTGCCCTAATGGACGCGGAAGCTTTGAAAGCGAAAACATCAATAAAAACTGAATCAGTGGAGAAATTCGTCCTTTTCTTTTTTGCCTGAAATTCGTCCTTGAGAGTTAGATTGATTAGTTGTCCAATGTTTATGGCAGCTTCTAAAGGAGAAACTCAAGTTTTTTTTTAAAGAAGTAACATAATCTCTTCAGCAACATTACCTAATGAACTTATATTCTACTAAATCTGAGTATATTATTTAATATATATTTTTTTTTTTTTTTTTAAGGAAATCACAATAATATTTGCAACATTACTCAATCATCAATTTCCGCTTCTAAATTTTTGAGTTTGGAATCTATTTGCAATATTTTTATAATAATCAAATATTAATATATTTTTAGCAAAAATCACGTCATTTGTTAAAAGTGCATTAGGCAAACATTAATATTGTATGTTAAAAACTCATGATGCAAATATTAGTATTTTTATAATTAGATAAGATAAGGTAATTCTATTTATGTCCAACTAATGACCACAAAGTAGGTCAAAGGGTTGAGTACACTGATGTATATGCAAAGCGGGAGAATCAAATGGTCTCCCACAAAAGATACAATGCATGAAGTAAATAAAAAATACAATGCATGAAGTAAATCAACATTTGGCCCTAGCGGAGAAGATCCAAGACCTAATAGGTCTGAGGATCAGACTCATCTCCCCTAACATTTGAGGCTGAATGAATAACGCTGAAGAAACTCAACAATGTCTGTTTGCCCGATGAAGAGCTGATGGCAAGTGCAGATTGTCCACTATATCATGTCCTGGGGGGGGTTCACACAGTGCTGAATGCTAGAGGACCTAGACTATCTTCGAGGAATGGATCTGAGACAGAACTGCTGCTGAGATCTCGTGTGGCAGGGTGAGGTCCCACGGATCCTCACTGATCTGGAGTCTGGATATGTATTCGTATCAATCGATCTCTTGTCACCCATGTCTAAAAGAAATGTCGTGATTCTCTGTGTGGGGTCTAGTCTGATGGGAGGCTGAAGAATATGTGCTCGAAACCTAAGAGCCTCCTACATATACAGGCCAAACATCTCTGAATGGGGTACTTGAAAAAGTCGGCGAGGGTCCGAGAATCTCTAAACAAGCAATGAAACCTTCCTCTGATCTCGTAGTAGATAGGGCATCCAAGGATGAAGTACACCTCGGTGTCCACTTCCTGTAAATGACATACCTAGCAGAGTCTATCTAGTCTATCCACTTGGTGGTCTATCTCTACCCAAAGTCTATGAGAACCTACTCTGAAATGGCCTAGAGGAATGTGAAGAGCATGCATCCAGTGGTGAAACATATACTGGGGTTGAACAATGAGCCTGTCTCTCAACTCCAAGAAGTGCTCAGCATAGAAGGCCATCTTTGGGCACAACCCTCTTGGAGGATTGACCTAGGTGACTTGGACGAATTGCCTGTAGATGTCCTCCCTGATGATCTTGTTTAGCTCTCGTCTAGTAGGTAAAAGGTGACGAAGAGCATCTAAGGAATATCAGAAAGGAGGGAGACAATCCAACTGAATTCCCGCTGACTCTAAGAGGTTTGAAGCACCCGTAAACCAACGCTTAGCTTGAGGGAGTAGAACGAGCAATAGTCTCAGAAAATTAGGTGAAAATAATAGGTTAAAAACTCTTTAAGAGGTCATTCCACACTCTTTCAATGCACTCCACCGGCATGGACTCATTATTCAAAAACAAGTTTTTAGTTAATTAAATGATAATAATAAAATTGAGTTAATAAGATTTAAGCAAACATTAATATTGTTACACACTCTTTCAATACACTCCATCGGTATAGACTCATTATTTTTTTTTTTAACTGAAATGGTTATGTTTTATTTATGAGAAAAATCAGGTTGGGCCAAGCCAATCAACCATTTACAGAGAGTAGAAATTTCATTACATCATCCTCAAGGGATTAATACCTTAACCAGGGTCTCAGCATTTATGCTTAGCATTCTAGTATCCAGCGTACATCCTATGTTTGCCAAGTTGTCCGCTTCCTTGTTTGAGCTCCAGAGAATATGGAAAAATTGTGTTGAGGGAATTTCTTACAAGATTCTCTTCAATCTTATTAGTTGCTTGTTTAGCCCTGGATCCTTTAGATCTTTCTCAGTGTTGAGAGCTTTTATCAGAACTTCTGAACTTATGTCTGTCTCTCTAACCAATTGGCAGGTTTTCAATAAGCCAAGGATTTTAACTTGGTTGTTGGTTTTTGTCTGAGCCCCTAGCTGAACCTGTCTTCTTTGATCCCATTCGGAAAATAGATCACTCCTCCAGCACCTGCTTTTCCCGAGTTACCTTTAGAAGGGCCATCGAAGAAAATTGTGCACTTACCCATGGTTCTCCACCCTTGTTGGAAGCTATCATTTGGATCCCGAATTTGCCATCTTTCCTTTTGAGTTGGACGGGAGATAATTTGGTTTCTATTTTTGCAGGAAAATGCTTCCAGCCACGACTTTTCTTCATTTAGGAGAGTTTTATTCTCTTTAAAGGGGAACTGATTTAAGGTTTCGATTAGGAAGCCCTTTGCCCTTGCAACCACCTTATTTGGGGTCCACTCAGTGTTGTTAAAAATGAGATCATTCCTGGCGAGCCACAACTTCCAACAAATATACTTTGGAATTGCTATCCACACTCAATACCAGAGAGTCTTGCTGTTGATTCTATAATGATAGTTGTCCTTCCACGAAGAGAACAGAGAGACTATCGAGGTCTATGGAGGAAAGGAAAGATTTAGGCCTTGAAGAAAGAAAAACCATGCCTTCTTTGTGAACTCACACTCGACAAACAAGTGATCTGTGGTTTCCAAAGCACATTTATAGTGAATGCAGCGATGGTGGCCTGCAATGTTCTGTTTGTTGAAGTTCTCGCTAGTTAGAATTTTCATGTGCATTACTGTCCGAAGAAAAAGTTAATTTTTGGGACGCTGAAGCTATCCCAAACTTGTTTCCAAAAAGAAGTCGAGTGGATTGAATCCTTCCTAGATTGCATCTGGAAGTGTCCTTGGGCAGCTGAATAAGCCCCAAATCTGCCCCATCCCCAAGAATCATTCTTATCTTTGTGGACCGGAGCGAAATCAGTGATAGCTTCAATAAGAGTTTCAAACTGCAATTTCAAGCACTCTGGAATTCTTGGGAACTTCCAGCTCTGCCAATTCCCATTGTTATCCCAGTCCGAGATATCTTCTAACTTCTGAATTCCTTTCTCGATAAGCCAGGCTCTTATCTCATCCATTTCTTTTACTTCTGCTAAAGGAGGGTGACCCATTATTCTATCACTCCATAGCTTAGTGTTTCTGCCATTTCCAAGTATGTGATAAAGGAAGGTTCTGAAAAATTCAATTCCTTGACTACACAAGGTCCAAGCCAAGGAACCTTTTGACATTTTCTCTGTGTTGAAATGCTTCAATGATTGGTTATTAAGATATTTAAGTTTAATAATCTGACTAACTGGATGGTTGGGTTCTGTATGAAGCTGCCACAAAATTTTACAACCCATCGCTATGTTTGCATACGTGGGTTCTCTGATCTGCAACCCTCCTTCCACGAGGGGTCTTTTCATCGTTTCCCAATTGACGAGGTGAAACCTTTTGTTATTTCCTCTTCCTCTGTTCCATAAAAATTCCCACATTAACCTTGTTATCTGATCTGTAATTGCTTTAGGTGCCAGCATGAGAGAGGCCTGGAATGTGGGCAGCGCCGTAGCACTGATTTAATTAGAGCCTAGCGTTAATGGGAGTCCTAAGTATCTTATTTTCTCCTAGGATGCAAACCCAGTGAAGCCAAGAAGGTTTGCAATTCTGTCTATAGTATCTTTGCTCTGTATTCCAACCATATACAATGCTTTTCCTTCCATTTATCAGAGCACCAGAGATATTGCAAAATTTATTGAGAATGACTTTGAAAGAATTTTCCATTCGAAGAGATGCTCCTTCGAGCATTAAGGAATCATCTGCGAACAGAGAATGATTCACAGTGTCCACTCCTTTTACTATTCGAATCCCAGGAATGTTGCCAACATATTTTTCATAAGATAACCTTTTGCTCAGAGTATTTTCCATTAGAATGTAGAGGAAAGGGAACAGTGGGCATCCTTGCCTCAGACCCCTGGTTGCTTGAAAGTAATTGGCCGACCTTCCATTTACTAGTGGCGTGATCCATACCTTCCTTGTGCAAGCTTTGATAAGATTTATGAACTCCTGGCTGAAACCCAAAGGAGTGAAGAACCCTGTATAAGAAAAAACTATTAACTCTGTCAAATGCATTAGACATGTCCAGTTTAATCAGCATACCTTGTTCTTTTCGAGAATGGCTGGAGTGTAGAGCCTCTTGGACTTTAATTACATTGTCCAAGATGTGCCTTCCTTTCATAAACCCTCCTTGAGCAGAAGAAATAAGTTTTTGCAGCAGTGGTTTGAATCGATTAGCCAGTAGCTTAGCGAGAATCTTGTAGGAGGCATTGCAGAGCGAAATCGGTCCATATCTTTCAAAGGACCCAGGATTCACTTCCTTGGGGATCAGAGCGAGAAATGTGGAGTTGATTCCTCCTCCAACCTTAGCTTTTCTCAAAAAGCCTTGAATCATTCTTAGAAGGTATGATTTTATTATATCCTAGCAAAGTCTGTAGAAATGAATTGAAAAACCATTTGGCCCTCGTGCTTTATCTGGCTCCATGGACCACACTATTTTGGAGATTTCCTCTTCCGAGAAAGGTTTCAACAGGGTGTTGTTATCTTCTGTATTAACCAGAATCAGGATGTGTGCGAGAAAATCATTTATATCATCATCACACCCATCCCCTTCTGTGTTGAGTAATTTCTGAAAATGACTACTTGTTGCTTCTTTAATCTAGTCAGTCCCTTTGCACATTTGCCCACTAGAAGTAGCAATTTCTGCAATATGATTGCGCGAGAGACGGGCTTTGTATTGTCTATGAAAATAGGTTGTGTTTCTATCTCCAGCTTTTAACCACAAGCTGCGAGATTTGATTCGCCAGTATTCTTCTTCTCTCCGAAAGGAGCTATATGATCTCCTTTGAGCAATTTTTTCTTTGTCTAACTCCGAAGAGGAGACTTTTGTCTTTTCCATATCAAATTGAAAATCTAATAGCTGTTGGACAACTTCCTTCCTGTCACTGGTTGAAGTTTTTATCGCCTTTTTTATCCAATCTTTCAAGGCATACTTCACTTTTTTTAGCTTTTGCTCCCATACGAAGCTTGGGGATCCTGTAACTTCTTTATACTAGGTTGTTTGGACTATTTCAAGGAACCCATCTCTTTCAGCTCAGAGAGGGTTGAATCTGAAGGGAAGAGGTCCTAAGTCTTGTTCCTCTTTCAAAGCAAGGAGGATAGGCTTATGGTTCGAGGTTAACTTTGGTAGAATTTTGGAAAAGACTATTCTTCTATCCAAAAATATTGAGCTTTGAATGAAAAATCTATCTAACCTGGCTAAAATGTGATTCTCCCCTGTTCTATTGTTAGTCCAAGTGAATTCTCCTCTCACAGGTTTAAAATCAACCAGATCCCATTGTTGGGAAAAATTTTCCACAAAAGAGAGCATGGAGTTTCTAGTATAAATTCCACCTCTTTTTTCTTTTGGGTCCATTATGCTATTCAGATCTCCTCCTATGACAATATTCTTTGGGCTATGGAGATCTAAAAACTCCGACTAGGACTTCCAACAGTCTCTCTTTTCAGCATAGTTTACTGGGACATACATATTGAATAATGCTAGACTGAGATTACCTGTGGTGTGTCGAAGTTCAGTGAAGATCCAATGTTGTGTTTCATGGGATCTTTCTAGAGAGAAGGTTTTCCTAGACCAAAGGGTTCCTATTCCTCTAGTTGTGCCCCTGGCACTAACTGCCTTCCCATTATCGAATTTCCATTTTGAACTGCTTGTATGAAGAAGGGAATTCCCTTCTATTTTGGTCTCTTGGAGTATGAGAATATCTGTGGATTCCATTTTCAAAAGATCTTTTATTGCTTCTGGCTTTCCAGGATTCCCCAAACCCCTGCAGTTCTAAGAGACCAGTGGCATTACTTACTACTCGTTGGAGCATGACCACCTCCCTTGGTCGGCCTGGTTCTAGTATTCCTCCCCAAAGACATCTCAATGGTGGCTTGACTCCCTAGGGTTTTTAGCCTTTCTACTTCTTCTTCTCTAGTTTCCTTGAGGGTTTTCCTTCCAGTTCTTTTCAAAGGCCTCTCAAAGGTCTCATCCTCCAATGAGCCTGAATTTTCTATGGTCTTTTTTTTTTTTACGATTTATGCATAAGAAGGAGAGGGATTATTGCCTAGGATAGAACTTGAGGGGATTATTTCAACATTACCTGATTCCAGAGAGGTGGTGTCATTTTGCTGGAGGAACCCTTCCCGATCTTCTTCTGGAGATTCTGGAGGAGTTTTGAGAGGAATTTTTGCACGCCTCAGTGTTGTTAGGTTCCTTGCTACCGAATCAACAGGGTTTCCATTGCTTTGCCCTGATTTTTTCCTAGTCTCTTTGCCTTTTGATTTGTTGTTCTGCCTGTTGTTTGCTGGTTTCTTGGCTTGATTCCATTGTTCTCCTTTCTCTTTCTCTGTTACTTCCTCGTTCTTTTTCTTGCAATACCTTGCAAAGTGCCCATACTCGTGGCAATGTCGGCGTTTGAAGGGAAGCTGCTCGTAGTCAAGCTCTTGGATGTGAGTCCAATCAGCAACAGTAAGTTTGATGGCCTCAGGTAAACCAACTTCCAGATCGAATTCTACACATATTCTGGCACAGGAGTATTGATCTTTTCTCGCTACCTATGACTACCTGTGGGTGTGAGATGAGGTAGTCACACCCACACTGGAACAGCTATGGGTACATCCTGAGCCAGATCGAAATCTGGAGACCATTTGTTCAAATAGAGGCCTTGAGGGCGCATAAAATATGGCCCATTCCTAAAGATCAGACTTCTGTCCTCGGCATTGTCAAATACAAATACAAAGAAACCTTTCCCAACAAAATGACTTTTGATTCCTTCCGAAACTAGCGGGATCCAGTTTCGATTTACCCAATCTTTTACCGCTTTCGGGGATGGCCAGAGCCCTATGAACTGACCAACGAGTCCCCTCTCTGCTAAATTCAGAGTCGATCTGCATGTTTCTTCCGCTAGCAGAACCACCGTAGGTATACTGTCCAATTTTTTAACAAATTTCTGTTGGGCTCCAGTGATCAGCCTTTTTCCAGCTGTTGCAACAAGTCTCTTGAAAGCTTCTACTTCAAGAGGCGAGGGAGGAGGGATCTCAGAGCGACCTCCTAGATCCATTGCCGTTGAGATCCACTCTTGGTTGTATGCTTGCGCAGGCTAGGGCAGACAATGCACTCTCAGACCTGCACTCTAATGGGCATGGTCATATTTGACAATAAATTCAATGTTGCAATAGAATGGATGGAAGAGTAAGATAAACTTGATTTTTACATTAGAATCCAAGAAGTAGGGAAATTGTCTAGAATGGTATAAACTCATTATTTAAAAATAAGTTTTTAGTTAATTAAATAATAATAATAAAAATAAATTATTTAATTAATTTATGTAATATTTCATTTATGATGACATTTGTATAAAATATAATCCCTATCGAATCTTAAATTCAAATCTCATAATAACAAATTAAAATTAATAACTACAACTACGAAAATACAAACAAAATACCAAACCAAAAAATACAAATAAATTTCAGCGTTTTTTCACACTTACAAAAAAAAATCTTTATACAAAACTATTAAGATCTTTACAAAACCAAAAGACGGTTTGCTAGATGCGTATTATTGTTCCGTTATTTTGAATTACGATCCTAACAGATGTGAAGTACAAAGATATCATAGGCACTCATTATTAAAATTGAAAAAGAATATTAAAAAATATGGTTTAAACTCTATTTGAATTTGATAATTTTAATTTTTTTATTAAAATAGATTAATATTACTTAAAATATTTATTTTATTTTATTAAATAAAAAAATTAGTACACTTTAATGTTAATTGTTATTTTTAAAATAATTTTTATTTTATATTTTATGTAGTATATTTTATTTTAATTTATTTGAATAATTTTATATTTTTAAAATGTAATTTAAAAATTGTAAAATAATTAAAATTAATCATTTATTTATTTATATCAGAAGAATCAATAATTGAGTCTGTTAGTCTTGTATTCGCATGTACTCGTATTACACCAGGACAAGGTTGATTCTGACCATTATCATTATAACTTCTAGGTGCACCATATCACCTAGAATCTCGTGATACATACTCTATTTGCACAATGATCACTAATTGAGGACGAGGTTAATTCTAACCATTATCATTATAACTCCTAGGTGCACCATATCACCTAGAATCACGTGATACATACTTTATTTTCACAATGATCACTAATTGAGTAGCCCTGGAAAACTAATTAAAACTAATAATTTTTAATTAAAATAAATTAATAAATTTAAAATATTTTTTTGTTTATTTTTATATTAACCAATAATTTTTCAATAAAATTATAACTTATTTTCCCCCGATCGAGGTGACGAAGCGGGAGGGCATAGGCATTAAGACTAACAAAAAGAGAGGACGACAAGGACGACCGACCACAGTCCTCATGCTTGAATAATAAGGCGTGGTGGCATCCTGCATGAACGTGGGAGCACCGATGGAGCGAAGTGGCACGATCATGAGGAGAGAGGCTGGAACGAATGGCGGCGACAGACGGATGGGACGCGAGGTAGGTGGGGCGTGGTACATGAGGATGGCAAGAGTAGGGAGAGAGAACAAAATGCGAAGAAGGGAAGACGGGAGCAGGGCTGCGCAAATGCTGGGGTATTTCCGGGAGTCTGAAAACGAAGAGATGGCTCGCCTAGGCAGAGGCAGGGGACGAGGGGGCCGAGGGGTGAATGTAGGGCCTAGAAATGGGAGGAAACCCATAGAGGTAGCGATCAAAGAAGCGGCAAGAGCATACAAGGATGGAACGGATGCTGACATTCATAAACTGATCTAGGAAATGGAAGATAACATCATGGAGGAAGACTCAAAGCCAGAAATGGAGGAATGGGGGGACCTTGTTCCCGACCCAGGGCATACTAGGGGCAGGATGACTCTATTCAAACAAACCCTGCACATTTACTGGGTCATGAAATGCTTGTTGGCCAAAGCTCTGGAATAGGTGGCGGGGGAGATGGCGGAAATTGCCTAAGGCATGCCCAACCTCAAAAAGGAAATGAAGAATCTGCAAATGATGATGTTTATGCAGGAGAGCAAGCTGGATAGGATCCAACAACGAATGATGGAGTTGGCACCGGTGTCGGGTGACTCTGCTGCAGCACCGACTATCGTGGACTCCAAACAAGATGATAGCAAGGAATAACTTTTTCCTTCCAAGTTTTACCAGCCTTTTTAGCAGATAGCCTTTACTTTTCTTGTCTTTGTATGTTAGTTCAGACCCTAAAGTGTGTATCTAGTTGTGAAGTGTATCTAGCTTGGGTTGAAAGACTTGTGGACTCCAAACAAGATGATAGCAAGGAATAGCTTTTTCCTTCCAAGTTTTACCAGCCTTTTTAGCAGATAGCCTTTACTTTTCTTGTCTTTGTATGTTAGTTCATACCCTAAAGTGTGTATCTAGTTGTGAAGTGTATCTAGCTTGGGTTGAAAGACTTGTAAAATTTTGCTACTGGATGGCTTATAACAGACTAAGGTGGCCAACAGACTTGGTTTCCCAAGTGGGCAAGTTGAGGCCACCAAGATTTTGTATATGAAACAACTTACTTTTATAAATAGAAAAAAAAAAACTACCGTAACTTACAAAAAAAATTATAACTTATTTTAAATCTTTTATATTTTACTCTCTTAATTAAATATCATTCCCTTTCCCCGATGGGGTTGAAATCCTAAGGTAGTTGGGAGTCATGTCAAACCCTCTTCAAGGATAATCATGCAAGTGGAAGGTCATTCGGGAGTGTGGCAGGATGACGACGGAGGAAGGCATTCAAGCCTGCGTAGACGGTTCAGACCCTACATAAGATACAACATGAGTACCTTCATGATGATATTTTGGTTAAGCAATGGTGAAGGAGATCATTATAGTGTTTACAAAGTCCCATCCTTTAGAAGTTGCGGGAGATTGGATTGGGAGCCAACATGCGACCTAGCTAGTAATTGGCGAGGTGGGTGCCTACAAAAGTATGTCTGGTGCATCACAACACCTCCTCGTATCATGCATTCTCTTTGGCATCCACCGGAATCACCAGGTAGCTCAGTTTATTTCAGGTGTTGGGTGTGGCCTAGGGGGTTTCTTAAGCTGTCATTTGAGTGGAATTTCACCCTTTTTGGTGGATCTGTTAGTGGTGTTAGTGTGGGCAGGGTACTTGCAAGTTGGTTGTACCTGCATCAAAGGTGGAGCGCCACGTTGGCTGGTAATTTCAAGCCCGTCTATCCTCTTACGTTCTTGATTTTGTCTGAGGGTTTTATTATTGTGTTTGTCTGGTTTACGGTCGGTTCTTGCCTGTAGGTTCCAAAGTCTTTTATTGGGGTGGCTTGGCTCCTGGTCGTGGAATTTGGGGGTGTTGGCTCAAACTGTGGTGGCATGTTCCTTTTTAGTGGTGGTCTGCAATTTTGGTCTAAAATTTCCTCTTTCTTGGCTGAGTTTGTATTAGAGGGGTGGGAATTCTCATAGTTCAACCGACATGCATGTTTGGTGTTGGAATCGACGAACGCTTCTCAGTTTCAACGCAAGCGTGGTGTTGACAATAGGGCAATGGTGGTATGGTTTTACAGGAGAAGCCACTGTCTGCTTGAACTGGGAGGTGTTGTGGGGTGTTGTGTGGGAAGTGTTCTTTGGAGGCTTGTTTTCTTTCATGGCCCTTAGGTAGAGTTATAGCTTGGTTTATGATGAAAGAAGTAAGGCCCTTGATCCAACTTCGAATTAACACTATCAGGGTGCCAAGATGACACAGTATGCAGGTTCGACTAAGAGTGGGGAAATGTGAGAGTCAGGCTTTCGCAGAGGTTGCCAAACGTTGCAAAGGACGGGTGGAAAACCCCCTCATACTGGTCCAGCTCATCTGCGACAGTCTGTGAAAGCCCAGTTGGAGATTTTGGAGAAGAATCGCCGAGAGGAGCACAAGGCCTTGATGGCGGCCCCGACCCAAATTTAGTACTTCTAACGTCATTTGAGGGAAGGTGTAATGTTGGTGTGGTGTGGGCATACTCACATCTTAGAGAAACTGGAGTAGTTGGAAGCCTGGTTGGTACACTTAGAGCAACATGTCGACTTCCCTTATTGCCCTCCTCCTTCACTGCGGATTGGGCCAGATATCCCAACTTTTGTTACTTCAGATGATTGACTATGTCCATTGGTGTTTTGCTGATTGACTATGTCTATTGGTGTTTTGCTGATTTTGATGGTTTTTTTTTGCATCCTTGGCCTTTGAGGTTTGAGGTTATGGTCAGCTAGCTTGTGTATTTTTTGGAATGTTTGTCCCAATTGGTTAGCTTTGGTCAATAAACCTAATTAGCGTGAGATCAATATAATTTTCTAGACTATCTATGTAAATACTAACTTCTACAATTAATAGAAGGCTTTGATTTACAAAAAATCATGCCCTTACTTCCTTAAATCTCTTTCTTACTCTACTTTGTTATATTTATGTTTTATTCCCTGTTAATTTTTTTTAATAATAAATTCTTTATACATAAAATTAAATATTTCATTTTCCAACTAGTAGAGAGATATTTTTCAAGTTTTAAGACATTTGAACTAGAAGGCATTATAACAATATACTAATATAACCTCAACATGTTACTCGCTGAAATTGAATTGGGATGGGTTTAATTTTTTATTTTTTATTTTAAATTTAATATACATGATATTTAAAGATAAAAATTATAGTGTTTTATTTATTTATTTCTCTTTTTTTTTTTAACTAGCGGAATCGGCAACTATGGTGGTATTGTACTCGCGTTACATAGAGTCGAATCCCACTGGCTGCCACTATAACCTCTAGGAGGAACCGCCCAACCCTCAAGAACGACCCTCGGTTAAGACGAGATTCGAACTCGTGACCTGCACAATGGCATGGACGACTTAGCAGATCGTCCGCTAGCCACGAGACCAAACCTCTGCGAGCTTATTTATTTATTTCTTATTTTCATATTTTTTTTTGAATTTTAGAATCGGGTTTATTTTTGCTGGTTTGGAGGAACCATTGTTATCATCTCCACGAAATTTCTATATGGGGAGTGACATGTTGAGCTCTTAATGAGTATAAAAAAAATTCTTGAACTTTATCAACTATCTTTGTGATTATGTAGTATCATTTCATTGTATCTCGTTTTCAAGGAAAAAAATCAAGCAAATTTATTTTTGAAATAAAATTATAAATTCAAATGCTACACAACATTCTAAATTATCTCTTAAAAAATATACATTAGAATATAAAAAATATAGTGTTTTTTCATTTCCAAAAAAAATTATCCCAATTAAAAAAATTTAGTCCATATGGTCATCTTTAAAGTTCTAAAAATACTCTTCTTCGATACACAAAATGATTCATCCATTAAAAAGACAAAGACCCAAAATCACAAAACAAAGTGAAATTTTAAAAAATAGTGATCATGTATACAAGTAGAAGAGTGCCATTGCGAGCTTTCAAAGACCTTCCAAATTCATCTTTGTGATTATGTCTATCTTTGTGATTATGTAGTATCATTTCGTTATATCCCGTTTTTAAAGAAAAAATCCAAGCAAATTTACTTTTGAAATAAAATTATAAATTCAAATGCTACACAACATTCTAAATTATCTCTTAAAAATTGTAATTTAAAACTTATGACATTCTTTTTTAGCTATATACATTAGAATATAAAAAATATAGTGTTTTTTCATTTCCAAAAAAAATGATCTCAATTAAAAAAATTTAGTCCATATGGTCATCTTTAAAGTTCTAAAAATAATCTTGTTCCATACGCAATATGATTCATCCATTAAAAAGACAAAGACCCAAAATCTCAAAACAAAGTGAAATTTTCAAAAATAGTGATCATGTATACAAGTAGAAGAGTGCCCTTGCGAGCTTTCAAAGACATTACAGAAGAGTGCCATTGTGAGCTTTCAAAGACCTTCCAAATCCATCTTTATAGCTCAATACATTTAGATAAACCATCTATTTACTTGTTCTTGTCCTTGTAAACATATGCAAACAAACGTGATTGAAGACTAATTAAATGTTAGAATGCAAGAAACAAAGGTTACAAGGTGAAATTCCTCAACGTGATTTTTCCTTTCATCCACTAAATAATAAAGAGTAATTCTCTATATATTTGAATTTTAGTAACACCATTTTCCTATGCCAATGTTAGCATTAGTTCGAGAGCCATTGATTCACATACTCTGTTTGTTTCTTTTTGTATTCCATCTATAAAAGAGAAATAGTGCTTGGAGGAAGGATGGATAATTCCCTTAGCCCCACTTCTAAGGGAGAGGGTTCCTTGAGAGGCGTCATCAAAGAAAGCTCATGCCATCTTTGTTCATTGAGTTTCCTTACATTTGGGAAAGACAACTAGAATATTTGAGATTTGGATAGCCCATTTCAAAGGTAAAGTATCATTTTCCTCAAAGAGTTTTGAATCCCTAGCCAACCACACTACCCAAGCAATAGAAAGGGGAAGAGATTTGCACCTCATAGTTTCCTTGTTCAAACACCACCTTTTGAGCATTTCCTCTATGGTATTCCTACTCCAAGCATTTTTAGTCTTGCAAATCCTTTTATTTCCAACCAAACTTGCTTTGTAAAAGTGTAAGACATAATGAGATGTCAGTTAGATTAATTATCGCGACTACAGAGACAACACCATCCTAGACCTACAAATCTTATTTTCTGCATTGTTATGGCTAAGAAGACAACATCATCTTGGACATACAAAGTTTATTTTCTATAACATATCCTAGGCTAGCACTTTGTTATTCAAAAGGAGCCACATAAAATTTCTAGATATTGTTGGACATTTAAGTCTCTAAATTTGTTTCCATCACCAGATCTATGAATTGTCATTTCCCTCGACTACAAGCGTTATGTATCCTATGTCAAAATTCCTTCAACGTAACAACTGGAGTTTAATATTCCAACTATTAGTAGTTTGTTTGTCTTCTGAATTATTAATCGACAAATAATGATTAAATCACTGATGCATTCTTCACAATAAAATGACACGGAAAAATAAAATGCGGAACTGAGAAATAGATGCACACACACAAAAAACTGACATCATTATTTTGGACAATTGTCCCTGGAAAAACCTTGAAGGGAAAACTAATGCAGGAGATGAGGGTTTTATTATTATGCAACAAAAATAAAGAATTACAACTGCTAGCTAATCTAATATACTAGGAAAATCCTTTTCCCTCATAACAACTCAATCTGGCCCTCTTTGGCAAACCCACACTTCCCTGGCAATTTGCATTGTTTGGATGGAAATGCACACTGCTTGTTCCATAAATTCATTCAACCTCTGGGAACCCTTCCTAGTAAGTCGTCTTGCCTCCCTCTGCCTCCTAGAAATAGATTCGACCTCTAGCACCTAAAACGAAGTGTCCTCTTGAAACTAACACTAGGAACCTGGCTAACTTGCACTGCAGAATACGACCTCCACTATTGGATAATTTGACCTCCTGTCCTGACCTTGGACCACTGGAAATCCTCCTGAGAATTTCTCTGGAAATTCCCATTGTTGCAAACCCCACTACAGTCTCTTCCCTAGCTTCAACTGTGCCATCGCTGAATGCTGCAAACTGCGTAAGTCGATCTACTCAAACTCACTCGATAACCACTAGTACAAAATGAGAGTTTAGTGATTACGTAGCTAAAAACGTTAGTCACCAAAATTATTTCAAGTGAATTACGATTAAATTTGAGGAATTTTAAGTGACCCAACTAAAAACGACTAATTTAGTCTAGGCATAAAATATACGACTAGATAATAAGTGACCCAACTAAAAGTGACTAACTTAAATTACTAATCTAGTCAAGGACTAAAATATATGACTAGATAATAAGTGACAAAATTAAAAATGATTAACATAAATGACAACTAAAGTCCAAGAATAAAAATATGACCAACTAACAAGTACAACAAGTATATGAATTAGTCATTTATGCTAGTCATTTTTAATTATGTCACTCCAAAAATGGAAAATTGCAATTCTGATACTGAAGTGTTACATTTCACTAAATTTTAACACTCGGGTCTCTGAATCCATCTACAACGTTAAAATTTATGGGGTCTCTAAATGTGTCTGCAATGCTAAAATTGAGGTAGATGGACGCAATGACCCCCTTAAAAGGGTCTATGAATCCATTTATAATTCTAAAATTATAACAATTTTATACAATATAGAGTATAAGTTTACAATATACAATAGTTTTATACTTCCTTTGGGAGGAGAAACAAGAAATAGAGTTTGAATCTAATATAGAAGGGTTTTAAGGGTTTTTGTTCCTCACATCTTAGAGAGATGACACACTATTGTTTGTGGGGTTTTTGTGGTGTTGTTACATGCCATGGTTGACTATTGCACTAGATTCATAGAGACATTGATTTTATCAATTTGAATTCAAAGTATTTTGATTTAAACTTGGTCAATTAATATAAATCTAGATTACTCTAAAGCCATATTATTCTTTAAATAAATCTATGAATAGTCTTGTTTAAATGATGGTGGCAGTGGCTATGTGGGGATGATCGTCCTCATGTGGGAGTTTCAGAGTGTACACCCATCTTGGGGAGTATTCTCTATTACAAATTAATAATAAAAACTTATAATTTATGTCTTACTTCATTTTCTTTTCTTTTTCCATGGCTTGGCATTGGGGAATGTCGAAAGAAAGAAATCACCCTCCCTATCAACCTAGGGACAAGAGTGAGGTTGTTGGTACAATGTCAATGCAACATTATATACTCATTTAAAAACTCCACATAAATTAATCTTTTTAAAAACTTAACATGTCACTTTACAAAATTTAAATCTAGATAGAAAGGATAACTATTCCACTAACCACCAAAACTAATTCTAATCAACAATTTTGTATTCCTATTCTCTATTTTAAATTAATAATAAAAAATTAAATGGTTTCTTTTAACACTCAAATTTCATACACACAAAACAATTTCTCTCCAAAATTAAATGAAAGTCTCCAATTTCGACAAAAAAATTGTAAAAAAAATAAATAAAAAAGTTCTAAACCCTAGGGGAGAGGAAGAGAAGAAGGAAAGAGAAGGGTGAAAGGCTAGCTCATTTTACAAACTGAGGATTGGTTGTTGTTGCTCAACATACTAACATTATAAGAGAGTATTATATCCATAGAATCTTCTAATCATGCTTATAATAGAAGTGAAAGTGCACACCCTGAGATGGGAAAACAATTATTTGGTGGGCTATAATATTTATATATCTGCTATTGATCCACAATTATTATATAGAAAGGGGAATTTTCCCCTAATATTTTCTTATAAAGGTCTAGTTTCTCAATCAAAACCCAAGGTCTCTAAGTAAGCTCTGAATCAATCACCCTTATTATTTAAGTCAAGGGGTTTGAAACACTGTGGTATATCACTAAACTGTAGCTCCTTTATGGCACCAAACTATAGACTTATTATTGCACTGTACTGTGGCTTCTTCATAGCACCAAACTGTCATATATATACCCTTGTCCGAACAGTGTTCCTTTGTTGAAGCACCGATACCTTTTCTTAGAAATCTGAACTGTTATTTTTGTGATTAGCCCTAAACAAATCCTCACTATCCCTTTATATATTCTTCGAGTTCCATCTGAACTTGTCTCTTTTCTGTGGTCTGAATTTCAGAGAGATCTGAGCTTGAATGACTGTGGAAATGTGAATACCCTACACACCTATATATAGTGGTTGTCACATATAAATTGTTGACACCTAATCATAGGGATTAGGTGAACAACTGTAATTAGTGTAAATAAATAATAGAGGAAATGGAGAGTCATCGAGAGATGAAATTGAATAGTCACTCCCTCTTGTATATAATAATGAACAACCTAAATGAATAGTACAATCTCATTTTCGAGGAGTTACCTCCTGGCTTGACATGGTATCAGAGCCAACTCTATTTTTAGCATTGCTGCCCTTGTAACTCCCTTCTGTTTATTCTACCCATGTTCTGCATTTCTGTAGCCTGCCACATCTGCCTTCTACAAGCAAAAATTCCTCAACCTCTCATCAATGAACTAAACCTCTCTTCGTTAACGCTTCAAGCTTTAGCTAGATTCCCCTCACAGGCCCCTTTTTTGAATACGTTTCATCAAATGCAGTGATTTTGTTTTTGAGACGTTTGGAGGGAATAATGGAAACTTCCTCAACAATTATCTTGTTGGTATGTAAGTCGAATGTCATACGAGAGTAGTACCTCTCTATTATCTATCGAGAGGATTTCTTAACGCTGCGTATGGTTGAGAGTGAGGGAGGCACAACGACTGGTGGGAACGCATCCTCAACTTGCATTTCTCACTGTATAACATCGTCTCTCACACGCAACCAGGGTTGCAACGCCTCCATACAGCCTCCGCTTGCAACATCTCATGGAAAAGTTATAATAGCAAAGCAATGTTGTTGCCTATAAAATCTGCTCCATACCTTCCACACTGTGCTGCTCCTCCCACACTGGAAGCTGCTCGGCTCGGCCCCTTCGCTGCACATATATCCGGCCCATTCCACTCCATGGTTCCTGTAAACGCTGACCATACCTCTCCATGCTGCATGTATGTAAACGCTGGTAGCTCCTATACGTTGGCTCCCTTACATACGTTGCTCCCTCCCTCACAGACCTCCAATAAGTGCTCCCTCCCTCACGTTTTGTGATAATATCTTCACATACTTCTGCTACGATTTTTCTGAAAAACAAACCGAATTCTCTAAGGCGAGGATCTTTAGGATTTTTAATGATTTGTTGTGATATCACATTTTTTATATATCTCATTGTGCCTCCCTCATATATACCTCTATTATATACACTAGAATTGTTTTTTTATTACAACTAGAAGTGCAATTTCTTACAACATATTGGCAGCAAAAGTACATTTTTTTTTTACAGTACACAGATTTTTAAAATGCATTCATTGATATCAATTGTGGGAGTGGTTTTCACCGGCAAGGAAAATTATCCTGAGTGGTCTCAGAAAATCAAACACACTCTCATTTTTAATGACATGTGGAAAGGAGTGTGTGTTGGAGACAAATACAAAGAGCTAGAACAACCTACCTCAGACAAGGAATTCTCCATTTGGGAATATAAGAATAGCAAGGCTTATGTATTGATTGCAACATTAGTAAATGAAGAGGTGAGACACCATATTTCGCCATTTTCAAATGCTTTTGAAACCTTACAAAAACTAAAGGAACTCTATGACTCACACTCTGCACTTGAAGTTGTTGAACTCATGATTAAATTGTTCACCGTTGAATTAAAAAAGGATGATCCTCTTGCTCTTGCATTATAAGTAAAATCTATTATGCATGATATAAAAGTCACTAATGTTGAACTGAACATTCCTCTGATAGCTTTTCTCAAGGCACTTTATCCCACTTACTCAAATTATCTTGAGTCATTGCAAGCAAATGGAAACCTCAAAGATATTACCTTTGACTCCCTTGAGAAAAAAATTGCTGAAAGAGAGAAAGATTTTGGGAAGAATACAACTCCTTAGTCTTCTAAAGGGGTTGTGTGTCTTGCAAATAGAGAGAATAATATTGCTCAAGATCCTTCCAGAGGAAGAGGTGGTCGAAGAGGAAGAGGTGTAAATTTCCGAGGCAGGGGGGCTAGACACTCTCAAGGAGAAAAGTTAGATTTGCATTGCATACGCTGCAAAAGAGATGGATCACATGATGCATCCACATGCAAGTTGCCTTGGGATAGAATTAAGCAGGAAAGAAGCCAACCCAAAGGTAAAACTAATGACAAAGAGAAAGGTAAAGCACCTGAATCTGCTCACTATGTTGTGGCACACTATAATATTGGAGTAAATGAAGACTTATTTAATGCTTCACTTGCTTCTTGGAAAAATTATTGGTTTCTTGATTTAGGAGCAACTTGTCACATGACTTTTAGAAGAGATTTTTTTGAATAATTTACTAACAATGTTGATGGAGCAGTATTCTTTGTAGACAAATCAAAACTCAAGCCATGAGGGCTTGGTACAATCACGCTTAAATTGCCTAGTCTTCCAGACTTTCTTCTACATCATGTTTTAAATCTCCCATAGCTGAGGAGAAACTTGTTGTCCTTGGTCCACATGCACCAACAAGGACACTCCATTCATATGTTTGATGGCAAGCTTGAGGTGAGAAAAGCATTAGACCACTCACTTGTCATGACGGGGATAGAAGAAGAAAGGTTTCTCAAGTTGCAGGGTACCTTTTCTCGTGCACAAAATTTCTCATACAATTCTCATTATGAAGAAGGTACATTTCCATCAAGTTTATTATGGCATGCTAGATTTGGACACTTGAACTATGACAACCTCCTCTTGTTGAAGAAAAATGGTGTTACTGGTTTGCCTACAATTTCTAAGACAATCTTAAATATGGTGTGCTCCATGATGTTTTTCAAAAATGTAAAATTGATGTTTTGGACTGGTGGTTCTATGTGCTATATATGTAAATAATAGATGTCCATCTAATGCTATTAGAAACAAGACTCCTAATATGAAATGTGGTATGGGCACATTCCTTCAGTAAATCATCTCAGGGTCTTTGGTTCCATATGTTATGCCTTGATACCAAAGGTACATAGAAACAAAATTGGTGCAAGAAGTCGTAAGTGTATCTTCCCGGGGTATTCAAACACCTCCAAGACATACCGTCTCTATGAAGTCAATAAAAAGTTTGTTGTATATAGAGATGTAATCTTTCTTGAATCATCCAAAACTGACAATTTTTGTTGAGTGACAACTTGATCGCTTGGATAGATTCGCAAATGAAAAATTATTTCAAGAATTTGATAATCAGATTCCATGTCTTGAAGGAAGGGGGAGATTCCTATACTATATCAACTTGTGGAATCTTATTCTGAAGCACTCTTTGCCCCACATGAAACTCCAACAACGGATGATACTTTCAGTGACATGATTGACAAAATTGGGAGACTCAATCTTGATTCAGTCCCAACTCAATCAACATAGCAGCCTGGACCATCTCAGAAAGGTCCCCCAAAGTGGCTGACAAAGACACTTGAAAGTGTTCATCCTAATGAGGCTGGAAAGACAGGAACTAGAAATTCAACCTGACAAAATGGAGGTGATGTAGATGACTTTGATTCACTTGTTGATATGGATATTTCTTATGATTGTGAATTGAATTTGTTTACAGATTTTGAACCAACTTACTTCAAAGATTTTTCTTCTCATGATGAATGGAAAGAAGCAATGGAAAAGGAGTATGATGCCTCGATAAATAATGGCACTTGGACGCTGGTTGATCCTCCATTGGGAACCAAACCAATTGCCTGCAAGTGGGCCTACAAGAACAAGTATAAAGCTGATGGCTCACTTGACAAGCACAAGGATAGGCTTGTGGAAAAAGGTTTTTCACATAAGGAAGGGGTTGATTATGAGGAGACTTTTTCCCCCACAGCAAAATGGGCTACCATCTAGACACTCTTTGCCCTAGCAGCTCAGAACCGTTGGAAAGTACATCAAATGGATGTAAAAACTACTTTCTTGAATGGAGATCTAAAAGAGAATATTTTTATGTCCCAACCTGAAGAATATTCTGTCAAAGGACATGAACATAAAGTATGCAAACTTGTGAAATCCTTGTATGGCCTCAAACAAGCACCACGAGTGTAGTATGAAATACTAACTGAGCATCTTCTAAAACTCAATTTCAAACATTATGATCTTGATGATGCAACTTTGTTTGTCAAGAAGGTTGGAAAAATAGTTGTATATCTTGTGGTATATGTAGATGATATTTTGATGACAGGGAACAATAAGAGCTACATTGCATCCATAAAGAAGGAATTGAGGAAAGGTTTTTAAATGAATGATTTGGGCTATGTTCATTACTATCTTGGTATTGAAGTAACTCAACATCCAAAGTCCATATTCCTTTCTCAAAATAAGTACATTGGAGATTTGTTGAACAAGTTTGGCATGACTGAATGCAATCCTTTGACTACTCCAATGGAACAAATCTTAAAGCTCACATCAATTGAAGGAAAAGAATTTGAGGATGCAACAAAGTATAGACAACTTGTAGGAAGTCTCAACTACCTGACTACTACCAAACCAGACAGTTCGTTTGCTGATGGAATCCTCTCCAAGTTTACACAAAAGCCTTGTGAGGGACATTGGTTTCCTGCAAAAATATTTATAAAGTACTTGAAGGGAACTCAAGACTTTGGACTTAAGTATACACAGGTGGGCGACTTCATCTTGATTGGATACTTTGATTTAGACTTCAATGGAGACAAAGAAATTGGGGTATCTACTTTGGGTTATGCTATGAGTCTTGGATCAGGAGTTGTCTCCCGGAGATCACACAAACAATCAGTTCCAGTAGATTCCACAACAGAGGCAGAATATGTGGCAGTAGCTGAGGAAACAAAAGAAATTGTGTGGCTCAGGAAAATTCTAGAAGATTTGTAGGTAAAACAAGTACAATCGACTCCATTCATGATTGACAATACCTCGGAAATAAAGTTGGCCAAGAACCCAAAGTTCCATGATCGAACAAAGCACATCAATACAAAATATCATCTAATTCGACATCATGTTGAGGCCAAAACAATCCATCTTCGCGATTGTTCTACTAATGAGCAGATTGCAGACATCTTCACCAAAGAAATTGGAAGAGAAAAGCTTGAAATATTCAGAACGATGCTTGGACTCACCAACATCTCTTCAGATTAAGGGGGGGGAATGTTGACAACTAATCATAGGGATTGGGTGAACAACTATAATTAGTGTAAATAAATAATAGAGGAAATGGAGAGTCATCGGGAGATGAAACTGAATAGTCACTCCCTCTTGTATATAATAATGAACAACCTAAATTAATAATACAATCTCATTTTTGAGGAGTTACCTCATGATCTGATATAAATAGGCGGACCTATGAATCTGAATGGGTATGTTTCCATTTAGGTGAGCCGACATGAATTCTTCTCTTTGTCTTGAGGTCAACTTGAAGAGGAGTAACAAGTGCTTGCCTTTGAGGGCTATTTGACAATCCTATGTACTTGTATACATTTGTAACATGCCCAAGAAGGGCTCTCCATACATGACATTGACTTTTTTGAATTTTATGACAAATCCTAAAGGCTCTCAATGGGATCCATCTAAAAATAAATTATCTTGCTCATGAAACCCATGAAGCAAGCATTACAATAATAATTTTATTTTTCTTCTTTTCATCATTTACAAAAATCACAATTACATGTCATTATGAAGACCGAACCTAGTTACAATTTTCAACACTCCCTTTTAACTAGGGAGGTATTCATAATGGTACTTGGTCATTCTCAATTTGAAATTCTTTTCATAAGAAGAATCATATTGGTAGCCCATTTGTATAACATCATATCAATCAACATTGTCACATGGCCTTGACCAACAAATATATCTCTCCACGAGATCTAAGCTCAATGCTGGCGAGACCAATGATTTATAGACACTCTCATCATTGTCTCTCTTAGAACATACCCCACCCGGCTTCTCAGGGTGTGTTCCATTAGGGCTATTCTTATATTGGATTCCCAGTCCTCAAAGAATATTAATCCTCTATGACTACTCTTTTCTTGGATTCCCTATCTCATCCTCAAAGATCATCAGATGCGAGATGATTACCCATCCTCCATTATTCCTTCCCAAGTGAAGACTAGGACAAAGTGTCTATCTCTCCCTCTTAATTAGGGAGGACATATCTATTCCAATAAAGGAATGCACTCATTCCTACAGAAGGAATGTACCTAAGCCCCCTCTTGGCTTAGTAATTTCCAAGTTTCTTCCAAGTAAGAAACTTGTTTCCAGGCTCTCTCTTAATTAGGGACCCACAACAAATCTTTAACTGGAGATGGAAAGACAACCAACTACTTGAAGAACTCCTTCCTTTGATGTCATGAATTTGTTCTTTATCAAGGAGTCTTCACCTTTTGGGACTTCTTTATAGGGCAAACACGATCCATCACTTTCATCCATGAGTCAGTAATGTCATCATTCCGTTCTGATCAAAACAATTTTAATGACTTTTAATTCATCATTATTTTATCCCATTCACTTCTTTACTTAATCCTGATAAAATTTTTCATGTGTATATTAATGTATGAATGTAAATGGTTTTTGGAATTAACCCTAATAAAAAAATTGATATATAATATAGCTTTGTCTCGGCATCACCTAAACCCCTTTTTTATTGACACCATAGGCTCAAACTCCTTTATAATATCAACTTTTCAATTCGATGTAATTTAACATAATGTTAGACCTCCCTAATCTATAGTACCATTTCATTAAGGATCCATTTAAAAATGAGAAAAAGAAATTAATTAGAAATTTGATTAAGGATACTAGATTTTTAAGATCTTTTTTTTACACAATCGGTCACTGATTTTCATTCAAAAAAAATGTTGGAGTGGACTCTCGTTACAAAGATTTTGGTGCCAGCCAACCCAAGAAGGAAGTCAAGGAGAACACATACCTAATCAGCAAGGAGGCTGAGGTTGTATGATCCTATTTTTCCTACTACAGATTGTTTATAAAGCCTTACAAACTGAAACAAAAAAAATTACATTTGCATTTCATAGGAAACTACTGAAGTTAGATAGAACATAATTAGAACTGTTGAAGGCCCCTAATTTTATTTACTAAAGGTTCTTGCTTTGGCTTGATTCTACTACTTTGATGCCTAGAATCCTCTCCAGACTGATTGAGGAGAATTCCTTTCAGATAGGAAATGGACTCCTCCAAGTGAGTGCAACAATTTTTGAGAGATTCGATTTAAGAATTTTGACTAGCAAGTTTGTTAAGGAGTAGAGAATTTTCATTCCTTGCCTGGAACCGAATTTCTTTGATAGTCTCTCAGAGCTGATCAATCATGAATTTTTTCACTCTACAATAAACACACTTGTCATTCTTAAATGTTGCTTCTAGTGGATGCATAATCACCGTGGTGCTGTAAATGACCTTTGATGCAGTGGGCTACCTTTGATGCTGGTGGTGGCCTTTGATGTAGTGGGTTGGCTGAAGAAATCCAATGAGCTACAAAGGGAAGAGATTCTCGAAAATGGAGGAGGAGAAATAGAAAGGGAGAAGGACATTGAGAAAGATTGATAAGGAAGAATAACAAAGATGCAAAGAGGGCGACTGATAGGGGCAACAAAAAGGCAGCGAAAGGGAGTGCTTGAACACAAAAGGAACAGAGAGACCGATAATAGTCAAAGCAGGGGAATATGGGCTAAGAGAGAGGGAAGGAATAATTCCATAGGGAGCTCGGGAAAGGAGAGCCGAGGGGGAGACTGTGGGGAAGTAATGCGGAACCTGTAGAGAGGAGTGAGGGAATAAATGAAGAAGAGAGAGGATAAGTAGACGAGGAGGCTGAGAGGAAAAGGCATGATGGGAGGGGAAGGAGGGGAGTCACGAGAATCAAAGGGGAGGGTTTCAGCCTTGGAGAGATAACATGACCAAAGAATAAGATCAAATAGGATTTGAGGAGGATTATGGATCGTAATTGATAAGATAGGTGCATATTTAGTGGCAGGCCAACCCAGATTATGAAAAGACACTAATTAGATTGGCTGGAAGGTGTAAGTGTTATGGTATTGGGATGATCTAGATCGATATTGGTGGCCACCCTCCAATTCCACTTGGACCCCCACCATTGCTTCTTTCACTTTTTTCAGTTTCCTTAATTTTAGCACAATTTACTATTTTTAGCAGTTTTTCGAGTCCTAAACTTCTAGAGCTGTTTTGAGGCCCTAAACGACATTTTTTTGGAAATCTACCAGCCAGTGATATTTTTTCAAAAATCATATTTTTTGTTGTAGTGCTCGGTGATATCTTTCCGACGGGCTATCATGCACGTCAAACAGAGATAATATGACCAAGTCACGACCCCGGGAAGTTGGTTGTCCAACTCACCCCAACAGGGCCCATAAACTCTTGGTGTTACATCTCCTCGGGTTAGGGTTTGCTCTTATTGTTCAATAATAAAAGGCCCTTGAGCCTCAATGTAAGGTAGTTCAGAGGCATGTAGCCACCGTATCTCTTCTCAGAGATAAGCTACCATCGCCCTAGCTGGTTTATTTCCATTCCTGTTTGTAAGCATATTTCAGTATTTTACATTAATGAAATGAAGTATTATTTCCACTGCATCTTTGTGTTTATGGTTATATTTGTAATTTGTTGCATTCCTATTTAAATTCGGATCAGTGGTATCAAAGAGGTCTACATTTTTACTCTTCTTTTCTTTGTATGTCCACAATGAGGTCAGGATATAAGGAGTTAGGGCTTGAAATGGTTAATCCTTTGCAAGACCAGCCTCGCAAATCCCAATGGCCACCCATGGCGGATGAAAATAAAGACGAGGGGGAAGGAGATCCCATCAAAATCTTGCTCAAAGAAGCCCTTGAGTGACAAAGGAATGCGATGATGGACAACTTTGCTAGATCCTTCAGCGGCTACCCAAGGGCGACGCATCGACTTCCAACAACTACTCTAGAAACACCACACTGTTTAAGGTACATGTTAATTTTGAAATCCCCATATTCGAGGGTTAGATAGACACAAATGCCATTGACAAATGGTTAAATCTGCTAGAGGGTTATTTTTCTGTTCATGATTTTTCGAGTCGAGAAAATATTATTTTTTCTCTTCTCAAAGAAACCCCCCACGTCAAGGATTGGTGGGAAAACTATTGCGAGCAGAAGGATGAAAGTACAAGCTCACTATTTTCAGTTGCACCCACTTGGAATTCATTCCAGGATGCCATCAAGGAGCAGTACTACCCTGTCGAAAGCTATGAGGATCAATACATAAAGCAGACCATGTTGTGGCAGGGAAGAGACCAAGGCATGCCGGAGTTTACCAATATTTTCCATACCCTTCACAGAAAGTTGGGTATCAAGGATACAGAGGAACATTTGTTACTCAAATACTGTAGCTGCCTGCACAAGTACATCCAGGAAGAAATAGAATTCCTAAACATCTCCTTGCTCGGCACGACATACTGATATGCCGTCAAGGTCGAGGAAAAGTTTAAACAGAAGAAGTGAGACTTTGGATCTGCAAATCCAAAGCAAGGGAAAGGTGCCCCCAAACCGTAGAACAAAGGAAAAAGCCAAGGTGAGGGGGGCCCAAGACAATCCGCCAAAGTTGCAAGTAAACAACAGTGCCACAAGCCGAAAAATGACATGAGAAAGTGGTGTGAGTTCCATAGGAGCTCCACTCACAACACAAGTGAGTGTCGGGCCAAGCAATCACTAGTGGCCGAGCTAAAGGTTTCAGAATCAAATGCATGTTCCAAATCTGAGTTAGAACCTAACAAGGGGAATGACAAAGGGAAGCATATTATCGATGTGGAGCCCAATGCCACCGTTGCCACCACGAAGATCCAGAAGGAGGAACCCAAAGATCCAAAGGAGGAGGAGCGTCTCTTCCACTCCCAGATTTGGGTAAAGGGTTCCCTGCTATAGTTCATTGTCGATAGCGGGAGCCAAAAGAACCTCATTTCAGCAGAGGTCATGAAGCGGCTGGGCTTACCGACCACAACACATCCACAACCGTACACCATCGGGTGGCTTCACCGAGGACAAGATCTTCGTGTGAGCCAACAATGTCGCCTTCCATACAACATCAAGGCCTTCAAAGATGAGGTATTGTGTGACATTGTTCCCCTTGAATTTTGTGATGTATTATTAGGACAACCATACTTGTGGAAGCGACATGCTATGTATGAATCAAGGCCCCGTGCTGTTATTGTTACTTTGGGAAATAAGTTGTACAGGATACCAGAGGTAGCACCGCCTACCACCATCTCTTTGGTTACTGCAAAATAATGCATTAAGCTCATTTCCAAAACCAGGATATTTATTTTCCTGATGATATTCCCTCAAGGAAAGAAGAAGACAGTGGCCATGACCTCCTGACAGGGCCCCTCCACATGACAACTACAGATGGACAAGGTCATGGAGGAATACGAGGACATCTTCACCTCCCCTGCAAGGGTTCCTCTACACTGTCAGGTCAAGCACTTCGTTGATCTGATCCCAGGTGCACCGTTGCCCAATGGACCAATCTATTGGTGCTCCATTCTGGAGAATGATGAAATCAAGAGGTAGATTTAGGAGCCACTACAAAAAGGTCACATCCGTTCGAGTTCATCACCCTGTGGGAGCCTGATCGTGTTGGTACAAAAGAAGGATGGGACCTGGAGAATCTGTATTGACTATCGGGCACTAAACAAGATCATTGTCCATAATAGGTACCCGATCCCATGGATTGATGACCTCCTGGACCAATTTAAGGGGGAAAAATATTTCAGCAAGATCGATTTGAAGTCAGGATATCACTAGGTACCAATCAAACCCTCTGATGTGTGGAAGACTGCCTTCAAAGCCAAGGAGGGCCTTTTCGAATGGTTGGTTATGCCTTTCAGATTGACGAATGCTCTTGCAACCTTCATGAGGCTAATGGATGACATCTTGCAGCCATTCACCAACTCATTTATAGTGGTATACTTGGATGACATCCTGATCTTCAGCCAGAGTTGGGAAAAGCAACTCCACCACATTCGACAGGTTCTCCAAACACTGCGGCAACACAAGTTATGTGCCAATTTGAAGAAATGCACTTTTTGCATGACCCAAGTTTAGTATTTTGGATACATTATTGATGAACAAGGGGTGCATGTGGATCCAGCCAAGATCTAAGTCATTCAGGATTGGCCATCTCCAACCACTCTAATAGAGCTTTGCAGCTTTCTAGGTCTTGCCAATTTCTACCGCACGTTCGTGTTGTGATTTTCTCATATCACTTGGCCCTTCATTCAAGTCAGTAAGGGAAGAGAAAAAGAAAAATTCTTTTGGTCTGAATCTCAACAGAAGGCATTCATAGAGTTGAAAGATCACCTTTGCTCAGCACCAATGCTCACATTACCAGACTTGCAACAACCATTTGAGGCTAAGACATATGCCTTTGACTATGCTATTGGGGCAGTCCTTACTCAACATAGGCATCTAGTGGCATATCGCAGTGAGACACTTTCAGACACAGTCCGGAAGTATCCCACTTATGATAAAGATATGTATTCCATTGTGCAGGCCTGCCGAAAATGGAAGCATTACATCTTAGGGAAGGAAACGATCATCCACATAGACCACCGACCCCTGCAGTTCATATAGACATAAGGGAAATTACAGAATGATTTCCATTAGAAGTGGTCCACATACCTGCAACAATTCCATTTGAATATCAATTATAAGAAAGGCAACACCAATAATGTTGTATATTACCTCAATCGACCACTAATCATGGCATTAACCACCGTGCTCAACTCTTGTGGGCACGAGACTTCTGGTTCGCCACTTCTCTACAAAAGCGACCCAGAATTCGACCACACATATCAAAAACTCTTGTAGGGTCAACATGTTCCAGAATTTCAGCTCCAGGATGCCTTGTTATGCCACTTGGGTCACCTTTGTGTTCCTTCAAGCGAGCGTGCCAAGATGATTTGGGAAGCATACTACAGTCGGGTTGCTGGGCATTTCGGGGTCAAGAAAACGGTGGCAGTACTGCAAAAGTATTTCTATTGGCCGAATCTTCAATAGGATGTCGGGAAGTACATCAGATCATGCACTGCTTGTGCCATTGCCAAACCGACCATCAAGAAGCAAGGCCTATATAACTCGCTGCCTACCCCTTGTTGACCTCGGTAATTACATGTCAAGCCTTCATTCCACTAAGCATGGAAATGACTGTGTTTTTGTGGTTGTCGACAGGTTCTTGAAGATGGCCATTATGGCGGCTTGCAAGAAGAACATCACAGTAAAAGCCACTTCTAAACTCTTCTTTGAACGAGTGTGGGTACACTTTGGGATCCCACAGTCTATCATCTTAGACTGGGACAGCAAGTTCCTCAGTACATTTTGGTCTAGTCTCTGGTCGATGTTGGACACCAAACTCACTAAGTCCACAACCTTCCATCCTCAAACTGATGGCCAAACAGAGGTTGTCAACAGGATGATCATACACATTCTGACCATGTACAACTCAAAGCATCCACACACATGGGATGAGAGCCTCCCCTATGTTCAACACAGCTACAACCAGACTCTCCACAGCTCGACTGGCCATAGCCCTTTTCAGGTGGGCTTGGGATTCCAGCCACTATGTCCCATTGATGTGGCCATGCCATTTGCAGGTACGCACACAGATTTGGCTCATGTCTAGTTTGAAACAGATAAGGAAAATAGATTCATTAAGCACATCCAACATATTCGCTAGCAGGTTCGTGACATTCTGGAGAAATCAAATGCCAAGTACAAATAGTGACATGATCAACATCGGGTGCCACACAAGTTTCAGGTGGGCAACAAAGTTTGGTTGCATTTGCAAAAAGAACACCTTACCGGAGCCTATCGAAAACTCAGACCACTCTAATATGGTCCTTACACCATTACCAAGGCTATGGGAGACAATGCATTTGAGCTCAACATTCCCCCATTCCTTGGCTTGTACCCAGTGTTCAATGTGGACCGCCTTCGGCCATACTTTCCACCATTACTAGACACATCCGACATTGCATAACAAATCACACCCATAGAGTTAAATCCAGATTGCATGGAACAAGTTGAAACTGATTGGATCATGGACACACAGATCAAGCACACTTGCCAACAGAATATCCAACTGTATCGAGTTGTCAAAGCAAGCCAACTCCTTCACTAGGGCAAGTGGCTCACCAGGGACCAAGTTCAACAGAAGTTCCCTCATCTCATGGAGGAACTCAACACAATGGGGACC
>APFE030986146.1:67595-86592 GCA_000404065.3 Pinus taeda
GAGGCAGGCAAGCAGCGGAAGAGATTTGAGCCAGTGGTTGATTCAGATCTGAGCTGTATTGTGTGTAACAGGTGGAGCTGGTACTGGATTGCTTGTGATAAGCATTGTACTTTGTAATGTTACATGACTCAATCATTAATATACAGATAGTTGGGGTTTTTAGCGAGATGCTCTCCCCGGGATACATACTGTGTTAATGTGTGAATGCTCTTGATGTTTTATTGTTATTGATGCTGCTATATTGATGATCAACGTAGAGGAGCTTATGTATTGTGTATGTTTTCCGCAATAGTACATGATCAGGATAATCTCTGTTGAATATGTGTTAAATTATTCAAAATTTCTACACATTGTTGTTCCATGAATCACGGGCAATAACGGAATGGGAGAGGTCCCATATTTCCCAGGATCCCTAAGATTATTACAACAAATTTGTGGTCAGATGTAGAAGTATGGATAATTTTTGATATGACTGAATTGTATTTGGCTATAATTCTGTCCTAAATTAAAATTCGATCCAACCTTTATTTTATGTTTCTTTGGCCTATTCTTTTTTTTTCTCCATGTATACTTCACATTATTTGGAAGAATGTCTAGAAGATTTTGGATTTTGACTATGCTTTCCAGCAAATCATGAGAAGGATCAGTGTGGAAAGTGCCTATAGATTTCTCTTCAGCATTCATTACCAAATATAGATCGCCTCCTATAATGATGTTCTTGTTATGGTCCTAAAGTAAAATGTCTTTGAGAGAATTCCAACGTAACTCTTTCTCTCTATAGTGATTTGATGGATAGATATTGAAGAGGCATATTTTCTCTTCATTTGTTTTATTTCTTAATTTTGCTTTAATCCAAGTAGATCTTTATGTTGGTTTTGTAGTTCCCAGATGTCCTTTCTCCATATTGTGTAGATTCCTCCAGATGTCCTTGTTGCCTGGAGAGTTGTTCCATCATAGTTCCTTGTTTTTTGGATAATTTTCCCCATTTCTTGTTCATTTATATTGGTCTCCTAGATCATGAGTTTGTTTGGATTCTTAGTTGTTAGAATGTCTTTTACTGAATTGAATTTGGAGGAGTGTCCCAATCCTCCGTGATTCCAGGAGACTAAGATCATTATTTATTTTGGGTTGAGATGGAGGGACATTTCCCTCGAATAGAGTGGTGATTTTTTCCTTGTTTCCCTACTTTTTTCGAGGAAGGAATCCATTGATTGTTGTGTTCCCATTGCCATTTCCTTTGCTGCCACTTCATCTCTTACTTCCTCGTTGGTTCTTCTTCCTTGTCTTTTATGAAGGTCAGAGGAGGAGAGGGAGTCTGTAGATTGATTCCTTGTGAGTATTATCTCAAAGGATGGGGGAAGGGGTTGAGAAAAATGATTGGGGAGTTAGAGAGGGTGAAGGGAGGAAGGCAGGGAGGACCAAGGGGGGAGGAGGGGGGGACAGAGGAGGGGATGAGGGGTTCATTTAGGGCCAAAGAAGGATCAAAGGAGGGGTTTGAGGAGGCAACGAAAAGGATTGGGGTCATGGAGGGAGGTTGGGGGATGGATGAAGGAGAGGGGGAGGAATTCAGAGGAGCTAATTGGGATGGGGCTTGCTGAGAGGAATATTTATTCTTTGTCTTTTTTTTTTTTACTATTTCCCATTTGGTTTCTTGGACTTCTACTTCATCAATTTATTGCTTTTTTGGACACCTACTAGAAAAATGATCGTACTCATGACATACCTTGCATTTAAACGAGATTTGTTCATAGTCCAATTGCTGAATGTGCATCTAGCTATTGAATCTGATATTTACTGCTTCCGAAAGACCTTTTCCATGCAAATACTTGCACAAGTGTGCATGTTCTCCTTTGGTTTGATTCTGTCTATGTATTTTCCAACTGCATTTCCTATTTCTTTTACTGATTCGTCTCCCTAGCAATGGAAGGTGAGGTGGGGGAGGCAAATCCAAACTGGATCAACATTCGGAACATCCAACTTAGGGTCGAAGTCTGGTATCCATTGATTTAGATAAAGTCCCCTTGTGTCCATGAAATATGGTCCAATCCTGAATATTAGATCTCTGTCTTATTTGGTTTCAAAGTGGAATGTGAAATATCCTCTTCCACATAAGAAAATGGATATTTTTCCATTGACTAAGGGTGAACAGTTACGCTCAACCCATTTCTGCACTAATCTAGGAGAAGGATAGAGGCCTGTAAACTAACCCACCAAGCCATGCTTTGAAAGATAGAGGGAAACTCTTTGAGGAAGAGAGGGGGATAAAATGATTTATGGAATGTCATCAAGTTTCTTAAAAAAATTGGAGATAGATGGCCTTGATTGAGGAGGACCAAGAGAAGATATAATGGAGGCAAAGGCAGAGGTAGACTCTTTTGGAGGATGCTCAGCTGAGAGAGAAGTTGCAGGAGGGACAACCCCATCCGGAGGGGCCATGGCTGTGGCTGGAGGCCAAGGCAGTGAGAAAACGTGTAGGCAGAGCTAGGTCACAAAGTCCTTCTGCAAAGGGAACTTAGGTTTTTAAGATCTTGCCACTAATTGGGTAGCTCAATTATGAATTTATTAGCTTGTTTTGGTTTTTAAGGGATGGAATATCTCTAAGGGTATTATAATTTGTTTTTGGATAAGTATGTATAATAGAATCTTTTTTGTCTACACCACACCCCCATGGGAAGAGGGTACTATAGTTACTAATGTTTTTGTATTTATTTCTATTCTTTTGTAGGTTGGGAAAACTAGAGGATGTGTTCTCATATGATTATATGATAAAAATTTCCATAGGTTTATGTTGGTTTCTTTTAACAATTTTCCAATTGTGTTTCCTTCAAGTTTTTCTCAAATGATCGAAGTATCTTGTTGTTATGTCTATTTTCCCCGTGCTTCTAATTTTTAATGTTTTTTTCAGTTTCAATTTATAATTTTTAACTCAACCTTTTTCTCCATTCCAATATTAAACATTGGTTGTATTTTAATGTCTTCCTATGTTGTTTCAAGGGTGGGTAAATCACATATTCTCCTCCAATTCACTGATAAGAGATTATAGCTTGTACGCAACTTAACAATTAGTGTGGAGTTTGGTGCTCACATGATTACCATTGATAAAAAACTGATAAAACTTCAAATCTGGGACATGGTATGTGGTTTATGTGTTGATTAGTCAATTGTTATGATTCTCAAATTCTTAAAAGACTGGAAATTTGTAATTCAATTATGTGCAATTTAGTATTTGATTATAGCATCTCTTTCTTTGGACTCCTAGTTTTAGGATAACTAGTTGAGCTAAATCCATTAAGTTTTTTGTGTTAAACCTTGTGGGGAAACCAAAGGGATTCTTCCCCACATTAGTTTATGGCATCCCCATTAAAAATGTGACATAGATTAATCAACTGGGTTATTTATTTTAAACCTTGTGAGGAAACCAGATGGATGTTTTCCTACATTAGTTTATGACATTCCCAATTAACCCACTGGCATAGATTAGTGCACCTGAAACAGGGAGATTTGAACTGGCCACTTGTTGTCATGGAATTAGTCAAATGACAAATGTTAAGTTCAACTAGCCTTTTGGGCTAAAACCTGATACATGTATTTCTAAAAAGGAACGAAATTATCATTTCTTTAAAGAGTACATTCTAAGATATCATTATTTAAACCATGTGAAGTTTTTGTAATTGAGCCTAGATATGAAAAAGGTGTCTTTTGACATGTTAAATGAACAAAATGATGAGCCAATGAATTTTGAGTCTCAACTGCTAACCAATACATGAGTGAGGAATTGGTGTAGATTGATGATTATGCTCTGGTTTTCCCATAGCATGGTTGACATTTTTCAATGTCAAGAGAGAATGTAGGGTACATCTCATTAATGAAAAATGACTTCGGTACATCATATATACTTTAATAATTATTTTAATGGATAATGCAGGTTTTTTGGACCTTTTAACTTTTAATAGGTTTGTAATATTACTCTCATGCTTGGTGCCCAACCTGTTGATGGCGTATTTTTTTCATTCAATTGTGTTAAGTCCCATGGTTGGATGCTATAGTTCTTCATTTTTCCTTTCTAATCTAGATGTAGTTCAAGAGTTGTTATTCATATCTTAGATGTAGGTAATATTAAGTGTAGGAATCAAGTCCTAACTAAGACCATCTGAATTGTGGTATAAGACCTTGCTCCTTGAAAGAGACACATGCTCCAGGAAGTTCATTTACTGATTATGTGAAAATTGTCAGGAGACCATTGTGAGGTGAAACATACCGGGGAAGTGCCATACAAACTCATCATTATATAGAGAAACCAATACCTCCAAGGGAGTAATTATTATGAGTCATAATCGTTGACATATAAGTTTGAAATTTATTTCTTTAGAAATGTGAAATTATTTCTCTTGCATCAAATATTTAAAATAAAATTTAGTGTTAATATTGCCTATTCAATTCTAAGAATAAGGAATGTTTAAATCAAACTAGATGATCAAGTTGAGAAGGAAATTTTATTTTCAAGATCGAGTTTAACTTTTTTGTCATGTTTTCTAATGTTGGAGTGGCTTCCTCTATATAAGTTATTATAGAGCTAATTTTTTTTATTTCAATTCAAAACCTTGACTTCATCTAAAGCATGATATGCTTTTGCCTTTAGTGGATGTCTTATTTTATAAATAAATTGAATTAATTCGTGGAGCCATGTGAGTTGATATATGTAGTTTCTACTTTTGTTTTCCATTTTTCCTTCATGGCCGTCTTGTGATGTGGCTTGGTGTTTAGCGAGCCCCTTAAGTTACTTTTGTGAAATAATTTTTTTTTTGGTGGAAAAGCCTTATGGCAAGTTTCTATGAGAAATAGAGTTAACTTTTCTATTAGATATCCCTTCCAAGTTCCATTCAACTGGAAGAACCTAAGTTTTTCAAATAAGTTTTATTATGAAAGTGTGATACACTCAAGGAATTCATTGGTAAATATTTTTGAAGATGATATTTTGACAATTCCGTCAGTATGTGCATGTGTGTTTAGATAAAGATAAATTTCCTAATATCCAAAAATGGCCTGATATAGTCAGTGAGACACGACATTCAATGCAAGGGAGTAAAATTGGGAAAATAAAATTCCTAAGGTGTATTCCTTCTAAATGTACTTATGTTCAATAGGTACCAATGGAGAGGGAATGGAAAATTGAATACAAATTTCAAATTGGAAAGGTGCTTTTTATAGAATTTTGGTTACAAAAGAGGATGAGCAAATGAAAATTGAACTAGTCCTTTATTTTATGGATTTCTTGCATTGTAAGTGGGCATGATAGTATTCATTTTCCTCTGGTGCTAATTATTTCAGATGCTTCTTATGTTATGCATAGAAATAACCTATATGAGCAGGCCTCTTTATTCCATATGTAGGATCTATCAATAAGTTCAATTTAAATTTGTTTCGTTACAAGCCATTCATGGCTGAGTTAAGTCAGGACAACTTAGTAAGAAATTTGTCTTGTTACAAGCCATTCTTGAGTTAGGAGTCAAGACAACTTAGCAAGCAATGCATATTAATACTCATTTCACAATTACTGGTCAAAATTGTCCACTGAATTTTGACATGAAACTTTTCTTTATGGATAATGTTGGACAAGGAAACCGTAAATAAATTAAAATCCTCAACGTTGTGCATACAATTTGGATCTGTTTAGGAAATATGACATGCATGATTTCCTAGTTCTTGCTATAATTTAGAAAGGGAAATTTACTTGCATATTCTTTATATTCACTTCTTGGCGGTGTTTGAGTGGCAAGAGAATTTAGCTATGGATGGCCTTATCAGAAGAATGTCTTTGCAAATTGAAGCCAAGCAAATCTCTAGAATGGAGTGAAAAAAAAATATCCCATGACAATGTTCCTATAGGTTATATTGCATGACAACCTGATAATTCTTTAAAACATACATTTTCCTTATCACCAGGTATGTACTTTGTCGTCGTTTATAATTAGAGATTTATAACATCTTTGCGTGTTTCTGTTGTAGTGGGTAGGATAATGTGAAAGAAAAGTTGGGAGGAATATTGCTATATATTTGAATTATACACAACAAATCCATCTGACTTGATAGTTTCATTTTGGAATATATATTTATCCATAAGGTGATTAATAAGTGAATTTTTCCTAGTTTTAACAATAACTTTGTTTGAGAATTTTTTTCTTCTTACGGTTTCAACCATTAGTTGAATATACAAAAATGGTTTCTTGTGGGTCCTCCTTGTTGTGATTTTTTGTATGATTCCTTCTTAACTGCAAGTTTACTAAGTCATAATGGCATATCCCTTGTTGAGAACTATATATGCATTGCCAAAACATTTCTTTGGGCATCTTGCAGGCTGGACAAGAGTCATTTCAATCTATAAAGATATAATTACAAAGGAGCAGCTGGAGCATTACTGGTTTATGACATCACAATATATTTTTCTCTATATTTGTGGTGAAATTTTCAAAACAAAATGTTTAGTGAAATTTCTTTCAATTCATTTAGTAGAAGTGCAAAACATACTTTAAAATGTGTGCTATAGTATGCTCTGTGTTGGGCTTCCATTTTTTTTTTTTTTTTTTTTTTTATTTTATTTTATTTTATTTTATTTTATTTTTTTTTTTTTTTTTTTTTTTTAATTTTTTTTACTTGGAAGTCTTGTATTCAATTCTTGCATTTAAAAATCTATCATCACTATACATAAAATAACATATATTGACTCTTATTTTGATATTCCATCTTCCATTAGTAATGGAGTTCAGTTTTTGAACCGACATTTGTCTTCAAGACTATTTCATGATAAAGAAAGCATGCAACAATTGTTGGATTTCCTTCGAGCACACAAACACCACAACCATGTCATTTTTCTTTCCTTGGTTAATATAGTGTATCATTGTGTTTGATGGTTAATTCATTATTCTTCTATGTACAATAAATCTCTATCAAATAACAGAGAAGGATGGCATGACTATTTTACAGATATATAATATGAATTGATTGAAAATTATCAGGGCTATTTTTATTCTCATCTTTCTGTTTCATTTCTTTAGAGAAAACTATATATTCAAATACAAACTCAAATAAAATAAAACTAAAATAGAGATTCCTAATTATGAAGATGTTTCTCTCTCCACTACCTTGCAATGACGTTATTTTTCTGAACTATACTTGAATTTTACTGATAATAACCTAAATATATATATTGATTTTAACACCAAATTGAAATCACGGTAAACATATGAATATCCCATTAAGTATGACCTAAATTTGATTAAAAGAATCTCACCTTTAGCCTAAGCATGTGGCAGAGTAATTTTTGAGGTGTGAAGTTTTATTAGAGGAATTGTTTGTTTGTTTGTTTTGGTTAGAAAAGGGTTTGCTCTTGGTTTTATGTGACTTTCAATTGATCATTTGTAGAATGTTGAGAAATGGGAAAGAATAATGTGTGACATTTATCTTGAAAAAATTGATGTTGAATGAAAGGATATTGGGTTTAACCAAGCTACAATTTGCTTTGTTAAAGGGAGAGGGACATCTTAAAATGTTTCCTAAGAATATACCATACACAAAGTTTGAACACAAGTAATATATGCCTTTTTCTTTTGCAAATATGTATTTTTTTTTCTTCACAAGATATCACAACAAGAAAAATATTGATATTGTAGATATTGTTTGAGGACCTTATTGATGTCAATTTTATGATGTCCTACATGATTGATCCGTTCTCATGAAAGGACGGCTTTAAATATGAATTAATATGTTTTTGAAATAAATTAGATTCGAAGTTTATAGATATAAAAGTTAAAATCAAATGCCAGTTCCTTTGTTTGATTATTACTTGACTTTGGTGTGGCAAAGTTACAGGAAATGGGATTGGAAAGAGGATGGGGAGACAATGTAGAGCACATCTTGGATATGATTCATTTGATGTTGGAGATCCTTTAGGAACCCAAGCCATAGACTTTGGAAATGTTTCTAGTAGGGATTCCTATGGTTTTTAGTGTTGTGAGTCTTTTACCTCATGGTTATTTTGGGCAAGTAAATGTTTTGGGAATTCTAGGAAAGACTTAATTGGCTAGGTAAACATATTTTTTATAATTGCAATGCCCATTCCATGATATCCTCTCTTTATTGTTTGATTTTATTTGAACATTTCCTTTGATTTTATTTTTTATTTTAACTATCAAATTTAAAATACTTAGTATCATGTCCATTTAAATGACATCCAAAGATTGAAGATGAAAGTAGTATTACACAATATTGATTGAAATCATTTTAGTTGTTTAAAGCATTTTCATGACTATAAGAAAAGTTTACTTTCGTGTAGTTATTTGAACATAGGTTGTCTATATACTTGACCAAGTTCATGTGTTAGATATGTTGTTGCAGATAAAACGATAAGGATTAGACATCACACCTCAGATTATTTGTTTTCACAAGTTATCTACAACCTAAGCCTTTTATCATGTAACTTAGTTGGCATGCTTGTGCCTAACCTATCCCTGAAGGTTGAATACTAAGTTACTGTTGTAGCAGCTACCACCACCCTCCAAAAGTTCGGCTTGTTAGAATATTATATATATTACGGAGCAATGGAACACATAAAATATTGCAGAAATATAAACACAGAGAATGCACAAAACAAGAGAGGCACAGATATACGTGGTTCACCCAGTTTGGGCTATGTCCACCTTGAACAGCCAGTCCTTCCTTTCTATTATCCAACAAAATGAAGAGACACAACCTACAACAAATCCGTTGTAATATCCTCTGTCTTCTCTCACAGTCTCACCTCTCTATTTTCCGCTCACACAGAATACACATCTATCTCACAGCCTCAAATACAATGCCCTCATACCAAGAGAGGGTTTCCTTCTAGGGCAAAAAACCCTAAACTAAACGTAAGTTCTACCGTCAGATCATCTGCCTAATGAACGGCCCAGATTGACTAGAAATTACTATACTTTTACAAGGCAATTTTACAACTGTTTTTAGCTTCGGGGGTGCTGCCCCCGAAACCCCCCGCTAGGGGGGGCTCCCAAAGGTCGCAACCGCCCCCCTGGACCCCCCCTGCAGCGAATATTTTACGGGCGGCATTGCCGCCCCCATTTTGAACTGGGGTCCAATGTGGTGGTACTTCTGAATATAGAAGATAATCAGGCTCCACACCCAACACGGCTTGCACCCAATTTCGGAGCCTCCCTTGAGAGTTTCACTTGATGACTGCACACACTCGGTTTCACTCCGTCAGCCTGTGTGAGTCTTTGCATCCACCTTGCTTGTTTATTTCATCCAAGTTTTTGCATGTTGGTATCGAAGTCATGCTTGCGACCATGTTTTGGTCATGCTCAAGGTCTTCGCTTCATGTGTACATGTTGTGTTCACTATGAAAGCATTTGTTGCACTCACACACAAAGTCACACTCACTGTTGCACAAGCGTTGTCACGGTCGATTAACGATCAATCACAATTTTTACGCTTGTCGCTCACACCGTTGGTCAGTCACGTTGAGCATATGTGTTTGGATGGTTTGGTTCGTCTCGTCATCAAGTCATGTTGATGTGTGTTTGCAAGATCACATATGAATCTTTCACTCATTTAAACACTTAGTCATTTTGTTGAAGTTTCGATGATCGGACTCTCCTCTAACAGCTAGACCATCACCCCGCCATCGACTTGATCGAATGTCACCCAAAACAACACAGAAGCATGAAGCAAGTCATTTCAAGCTGTGCTACCTGCAAGTATATCAATCAGCCTTCAAGCTGGTCGATCGAAGGATTTGACTTGACAACCACCCCGGGCCTCATTCCCCTCAAAATTTGCATAGAAGCTAGAGACCTTTCCCGCTCCACTAGCTGGGAAAATTGCACAGATAGGCCCATCCCTGTCTCCCTCAGAAAATTGCACAGTTTTTCCAGCCAATCCTCACGATAGTCAACTGGCTGCTCATCCAGAAAATTATGCAATTTTCATGAGCAGGCCCTCTACTACCTAGCAATCTGCTCAGCTCAGAAATTGCGTAGAGATGATAAGCAAGCCGTCCTCCCAGCCTCAGTGCAGTTTCTCTCGCTAGCAGCTCCTAGTAGTAGACTACTAGTTCCCTCCAGGAATTGTGCAGTTTCTTCTGCCAAGCACCCAACCAGCTGACTGCCAGTTCCCCTTGGGAATTGCGCAGTTTCTGTTACCAATGACCTGACCAGCTAACTACCAGTTCCCCTTGGGAATTGCACAATTTCTGTTGCTAGGCTCCTAGCTAGTTCCTCCAAGAAACTGTGCAATTTCTGCTTGCTGATCCTCAATGCAGCTCGGCCTGTTTGTCCAAAAAATTGCGCAAATTTTGCTATCAAGCCTCAGCTGCCCGCTCATTTCGGAAAATGCACAGATTCTGTCTGCCTTGCCTTCCTATAGCCCAAACTGTCCCTCCCAAAATTTGCACAGTTTTTCCTTCTAGCCGAGCCAGACCTCGTAGACAGTCACTGTCGACTGAGATTGCCCATCTTCATCACCTAGTGACTCGTGTGCAGTTTTCATCAGCAATACTTGGAGCCATCATCCTGCCTCCCAATCTTGCTGCTTCTCCCGTTCACCTGCATACAAAATGATCATGTTTCATGGTAGACTAGGATGGTTTTGAATTTGATGTCGTCTCATCATGAGTGAATATAGGTACAAGTATACTAAAAAACATGGCACGATGACAAACAAGATGAATGAAGGGAGCACATGCAGAAGGGCAGGTCCACCAATGGACGAATGAATGATGCATGTGAAGATATGTGCTTGCGAATGGATGATCATGCAAATATGTGTTCACGGACGGACAGATGGGAAAACATGCATGATGTGCTCACGGATGGATGAATAGACAAACATGCACCTTTCGTGAGAAGACGAACCTATCAAGCCTTCCAACATACAAGAAAGGAGCAATGTGCCAAAGAAACATCAAGCAAACCAACGACCATCGAAGACTCTGTGCACCTTGACATGTAGAGGTGAAGCTGTGACACACCATGAAGACATCCATCACCCAACAACACTGCATCTCGACATGCACTCCAATAGTAGCACAAATGTACTAGCACTGTCATGTCAAATCATTTCATGAGTCATGTCACCCACATCTCTATTATGGGCTATGTTGTTAAACAATGTAATGTAACGTGGAAGTCCAAGAGACCCACTTGTTGTACAAAGAGCCATGTAAATTCAAAAATTCATGGAAGTCAAACAATCATGAGGGTAGTTGAATGGCCACAAGAGTCAGTTTCACCCTTGGCTATAAATACCCCCTCATTTGTACATGCAAAGAAATTTTCACCTTAGCTCCTTCCACATAGCCAAGAGAGTGTAATATTTTCTTTGAGGAGTAAGTAGTGGCTCCAATGCCCCGCACTTGGGGTTAGTGATGTATGGTGTAATAATGTGTCTTGGAACTTTCAATTAATTGAAAAGCCTGCTAATAGGCCAACACATTTTCACACGTATTGTAATTGTTGTAAGACTAATATTGAACACTTTTAATGCATGTTGCTTTAACCTGTGTTGAACACTTGAACTTATTTCACTTGTTGTAATGCATAATATATTAATGAAAATGTGTTGTATATCCTGTTAACTTTATCTTACCCATGGTGGCTATCTCCCCAGACATTAGACAGACCTTCCACATAAAACTAGTTGTAACAACATTGCACTCATGCGGACTTATCCATTGGGTGTTGTACGTGTTATCTCACCTGGTGTGTTGTGACCGCCGCATCCATGTGGACTGCTCCTTCGGAAGCTATGCACGTCCTATTGTGTTATGTGTTCCTAGCTGAGTTGGGACTTCATCCCAACCAACTTGGGACTCACTCCCACCCTCTCCCTCTACAGAGAAAGAGCCATTGATACAAGTAACACTAGCAATCACAAGGCATGCAAACATCAATTCTTGGAAGACAAAGCAGACCACTCTCCTATGCTGACAAGTAAGAGTTGAGTCAAATATTTAAGATAATGGCAATTGGGCCATCGTATCAGATGGGACTCCCAAAAAAAATAGAGTGAGGTCTAGTTGGGACTTCATACTGGGGAGATTCCTTGATGTTGGTGGGTCTAGCACCATCAACATTTTGGTGCTAGAAGGAGGGCCATATGACAAGCTGAGCCCATACATCTAGGTTGAATCTCTTACCCAATGAATAATACACAATTCATGCTCCCGAGGTGTTTCTCTCATTTCTTCCTTAATCAGTTACCAATCCCAGATGAGCTTCTCGATCACTTGTCCTTGTTAAATTTTGATGGTGAGGATAGAACGTCCATAACCGAGCACATTTTTGGTTTTCTTCATTTCTGTGAATCTCATGAAATCGATAGTGATGAGATTGTTTGCGTACCCTTCTTCCTCCGCCTTGAAGGTCGTGCTAATTGAGGGTTTCATACCCTGCCACCTTCTTCTGTCCATTTCCTTCTCACTTTCCTCAAGGAGCTCCATTAAGCCTTCGATGAGTGTGACCACCAAGATGTTTATGAAAGAATATCTCATTTAAGAACGAATCCTGATGAATTAGTTGAGGACTTTTCTACTCGCTTCCTTCACCTATGTCAGGAAATTGCTGAGCATATTATGGACCTTGAATTCATAAGCCAAGAGCTGAAATGCTTGGTTCATGTCTCCTAAAACAATGAACTTCCTAATTTCCCTTCTTCCTCAACTCTTGCGGATCATGAGACACCTCATTTCTCAAAGAGGGTCCCCCCTTGCAGTGGTTGCAGAGCTGAGAAATATGCACAACATGTTCCCAATCCATCTTCTCAGGTGTCTCCCACCCCAATGGAGGAAATTCCAGAATGGTTAGGAAAGCCTATGGTGAAAACTCATCCCTCCATTCCCCAAGGCGAAATCGTCATTCCTAACCCAAGTATTGAGTCTAATCTACATCTCTACCATCCTCCATCATCTACAAGCCATGACTCACTTGAGTGATCTGCTTCACAAGATAGCTACGCGCACTCTCTTGATTCTTGAGCTGCTGGCTCAAGTTGCAGTAATGTGCAAAGCAGTCTCATTATACAAGCGGAGGAGCAGGATTGTGAAGACACAATCAATTCCTCTCAAAGAATTGAGCTTCCATTCTTAATCGATCCTCGATCCGCAAATCTTGGTGAAACATCATGCACAATAAATTATTTCGATCAACCTCTAGTCTTGGGTTGTCATCACTCCCACACTTCCATATTTCATGATGAATTCCCATGCACATCATATGATATATTGTCATCTCATGTACACTCTAACTCAGATCTGGAATGTGCACCGGTCAAAGCAGACATCCATATTGAAGCTTCCTTTGCACCTCATTTGCATCTGTGTCTTATCATTCACATCGCATCAACCTTCGTCAGAGACACTCTGCATTCTCTTGATTCTTCATCTTCTGAGTTATATCCTCGATCGACACAAGGAAATGAGGTTTTCCATGATGAAAATAGTCTCAACACATAGGACTCTTCCCATTCATCATCATCTTGTGTGTTGCATGAATACAACTCGTCAAGTCAGCTTGCTGAAAATTTTGATGAAGCCTATGATAGAGATGGTTGTCATCCTAAGAGAAGTTTTGAAATCAGTAACAACAACCATCCTCAAGCCATGCATGATCTGGTTCACATCCCCAAATGCAATTCTTCAATTCTGGAAAGTTTCGGGATGTGCCAGGGAGTCAAGGCACTTCAACATCCCTTGATGGTTATGTCAAGACCTCACGACTCTGGTAAGCCCGTCAAACCAAATAAGATCTCGTTTATCATGCACAATCCATTTATCTGCATGGTTGCACTCAATGTGGATCCCTGTGTAAAGAATATTTACTATTCGGGGTATGATTTTTCAAAATTTTAGATTTTTCGCTAATGATCAAATCCACGAGTCCATTACAACATGTCCGTCTTCATGCACCTCCCTTACATCCAATTCGGGTTGGGAGTGTCTGTCCCTCGTCCAATCATGGGACAATGAAGTTGGTCATCTCAACGAATATCTCTATCTGAAATCGCACTTATCAAATGTTCTCTCTCGTAATCATCTCCTTAATCTTTTTGCAAATTTTGCATGTCAAATCTGCCAATTCATCACACTAGAAATCTCCCTGTGTGATGACTATCACACAACCTATTGTGTGAATCAGGTTACTCTCATTTCACCACACCCCAACTAGTTTCACACATTCATAGTGTTGGCATCCTGTCTATGTTTCTGTGATGACCATGATGCCTGTGCACTTTTTCACCAGTTGCAGGTGGGTGTTCTATCATGCCTAGAGCACAACGAACTTGGTTCCCTCATTCAGAGTGTTCGCATGATTGTTCATAAGGTTTCTTTGTTCATGTCAAACTGGGAATTTGGCATCTCGATCGACTAGTTTGATTTCTCTTCTATCTTGGGTGGCTGTCATGCAGTTTATCATTGTCCCAACAATACATCCAATGACAGTCACTTCGCGCACTATGATCTTCACCATGTAACATATTTCTTCTTAGACTTCTGTCAAACAAGTGAGGCACTTCGGCCTACACTGATGGCTATGGAAGGGCCTCACTGTCTTGACATGATTGATGAGGATGACCTGATCTCTCTATCCGTATCAGATTCCCACTGTGATCCCCTCCCTCAAATCAGGTAGCCATCTTCTCAAATATCACAAAGCTTTCAAAACAACCATCGTGAATTTTATGATCCAATCACTGAATGGATGGAACAATCTTACTTGGCGACTCATGTTGCAGGTAACAAACTTCAGTCCTTCCTCGCACTTGCTGAGAAACTCGCTGTAGAACAACACACACTCGAAAGAGGCCTCCGAGGTTTGTTGAAAAATGGTAGTCACAGAAGAGGTAAGTGTGTGTGTTGGGTGGTTGTGACACATTCTTCCGCCCACAGGCAAGACCTTCTCTCTCGTGTGCAAGTTTTTCAAGTTTTTTCATTTTCTGTTGCACACTATTTTTTATCTATTTAAATCGCTCATATCTTGGTGATCACAGGTCAGGTACGCCTACGGTAGTTTCATTGGAAATTTCATTTCACGTAACCCCGACCATTTAGCATTAGAGTAGGAGTAGTGTTTTCTTTTTTGCTTGTCTTTGCTTTCTAGTTTGCATGTTTGTTTGCTTGTTGGCTTGGTTGCTTTGCCTGCTAGCTGTTTTTTCACATTGTTTTATTTGCCTACTATTTTTGTTTTCATTTGTTTGGTTTTCTTAATATCTTACTATTTTTGTTTCTGGAAATAATTGCTGCCAACTATTACGTTCTGGCTTTTGAATAGAGTACGTCGCTGGAATTCGAAGAGACTTGTGACACTGCAGCACTTGGCCAGTCTAGTGTCCATATTCTTTGTGCTTGGATGTAATCTTCAGCCGATGAAGTCTTGATGGAAAATACGAAATATTTGCAAGGGAAGTTTTGGTCCAACCATGAACCTGTGTCCACACTGGGAAGCCCCATGCATGTACTCACTTTCTTCTTTGTGTGTTCATGCTCATAAAACTAGTAGAAACGAAGGAGGGGAAAATCTAAATGAGAAAACCTATTTCAGCAATCTTACATGATTCTATGAAGGAATAACCTATTTTTCTCTCAATAAGTTGGGATCCCTCTTTTTCCCCAAAAACTATGCATAGTCCTCTTGAAAAATACAAATGTGAAAGAAGAGAAAGGCTTCCTGCGCAGAGAGGTGAAGCATGCAACTCCACCGGGGTACTGACTAGGCTTGCTAGCAATGGAGTAATGTGTGTGTCCTTGCGTGACTCCACCGGGGTACTGTCTAGGCCTGTTGGTAGCAAAGCAACACCAGAGATGAAAACATATACTCTGAAAATTTTCAACTTGTGAGCTAAACTACCCTTCCCAGATTTGAAACATTGTGATCAAGCTGAACTTTTGATTGTGTTTGACTGAGTTGGAAGAAGGAGAACCATGGATGTCCATGGGGTAAGTAGGGAAGCTGAAGTAACCCACACATTGATTCAATACTCCCCAAGAGACCAAGGCCTTGTGCTATCAATGAACCAAAATAGAGAAGCTGGATTTCTACTAGTGTGTTGCCAAGTGTTGTAGTGCCTACAACCACCCTCCAAAATTTTGGCCTGTACCCAATTTCGGAGCCTCCCTTGAGGGTTTCACTTGACGACTGCACACACATGGGTTCACTTCATGAGCTTGTGTGAGTCTTTTCATCCACCTTGCTTGTTCATTTCATCCAAGTTTTTGCATGTTGGTATCAAAGTCATGCTTGCGACCATGCTTTGGTCATGTTCAAGGTCTTTGCTTCGTGTGTACATGTTGTGTTTGCTATGAAAGTATCCATCACACTCACACACAGAGTCACACTCACTATCTAACAAGCATTGTCATAGTTTATCAATGATCATTCACAAGTGTCACACTTGTCGCTCACACTGTCAGTCAATCATATTGAGCATGTGTGTCTAGATGGTTTGGGTCGTCTCGTTGTCAAGTCATGTTGGTGTGTGTTTGCAAGATCAAATTTGCATCTTTCACTCATTCACACACTTAGTCATTTTGCTGAAGTTTCGATGACTAGACTCGCCTCTGACAGCCGGACCATCACCCTGTCATCGACTTGATCGACTATCACCCAGAACAATGCAGAAGCATCAAGCAAGTCATTTCAAGCTGCGCTTCCCGAAAGCATGTCAATCGACCTTCAAGCTAGTCAATCAGAGGATTTCAGTCGACAACCACCCCTAGACTCATTCCCCTCAAAGTTTGTGAAGAAGTTGCAGACCTTGCCCACCCCGCTGGCTAGGAAAATTGCACAGATAAGCCGAACACACACCCAATGCCTGTCCCTATCTCCCTCAGAAAATTGCGTAGTTTTTCCATCTAGTCCTCCCGATAGTCGACTGGCTACTCATCCAGAAAATTGCACATTTTTCATGAGCAGTCCCTCTCCTACCCAACAATCCACTTAGCTCAGAAATTGCGTAGAGATGATCAGCAAACTGACCTCCTAGCCTCAGTGCAGCTTCTCTCGCCAGCAGCTCTCAACAACAGGCTACCAGTTCCCTCCAGGAATTGTGCAGTTTCTGCTGCCAAGCACTTGGTCAACCAATTGCCAATCCCCCTTGGGAATTATGCAGTTTCTGCTACCAGTGACCTGACCACCTGATTGCCAGTTCCCCTTGGAAATTGCGTATTTTTTTTGCCAGGAACTCGACTAGTTCCTCCAATAAATTGTGCAATTTCTGCTTGCTGATCCTCCATGCAACCCAACCTATTCCTTCAAAAAATTGCACAAATTTTGCTGGCAATCCCTAGCTACCCACTCGTTTCGGAAAATGTGTAGATTCCGAGCCTTGCCTTCTTGCAACCCAAATTGTCCCTCCCAAAATTTGCGCAGTTTTTCCTTCCAGCCGAGCTAAACCTCGCAGAAAGTCACTGTCGACTTAGATTGTCCATCTTCATCACCTAGTGACTCTTGCACAATTTTCATCAGTAGTACCTAGAGCCATCATCCCAGCTCGCAACCTTGCTGCTTCTCCCGATCATCTGCATCCGAAATGATCATGTGTCATGGTAGACTAGGATGTTTTTGGATTTGATGTCATCTTGTCATGAGCGATTTCCAGTACAAGTATATTAACAAACATGGCGCGACGATGAATGCGATGAATGAAGGGAGCACATGTAGAAGGACAGGTCCACTAACGGATGAACAAACGATACATGAGAAGAGATGTGCTCATGAACGGATGATCGTGTAAATATGTGTTTGCAGACGAACAAATGGGAAAACATTCAAGATGTTCTCATGGACGGATGAACAGACGAACATGAACCTTTCGCAAGCAGACGAACCTATCAAGCCTTCCAACATACAACCAAGGAGAAATGTGCCAAAGAAACATCAAGTGAACCAATGACCATCGAAGACTCTGTGCACCTTGCCATGCGGAGGTGAAGTTGTGACATTCCATGAAGACATCCATCACCCAGCAGCACTGCAACTCGACTTGCACTCTAGCAGCAACACAAATGTACCAACATTGTCATGTCGAGCCATGTCATGAGTCATGTAGCCCATATGTCTACTATGGGCCAGGTTGTCAAACAATGTAATGTAGTGTGGAAGTCCAAGAGACCCACTTGTTGTACAAAGAGTCATGTAAAGTTGAAAATTCATGGAATTCAAACAGTCATGAAGGTAGTCGAATGACCACAAGGGTCAGTTTCACCCTTGGCTATAAATACCCCATCATTTGTGCAGGAAAATGACTTTTGACCTCAGATCCTCCCACATAGCCAAGTGAGTCTGTAATCTTTTATTTGTGGAGTAAGTAGTGGCTCCAATGACCCAGGTGGATGTTGGTGGCCACCCACCTATCCCATTTGGCCCCCACAATTGTCTCTTTCAGCTTTTTCAGTTTCCTAAATTGTAGCACAATTTACTATTTTTAGCAGTTTTTTCGGGTCCTGAACTTCCGGAGCCGTTTTGAGGCCCTAAATGACGTTTTTTGGGAAATCCGGGGGCAACATGGGTCCATGGACCGATGTTGTCCTTTCCAAAGTGGTAGTTCTCAGATAGATCTTTCTAACGAGCTATCATACGTGTCAAACGGAGATCGTATGCCAAAGTTACGACCCCGGGAAATTGATGTACCAATTTACTGAAAACGGGGCCCACAATTTGGCGTTTCATCTTCTAGGGGTAGGTTTTGGAATGTGAAGGGTTTTCCATTGTTTCTCAACAATAAATAGGCCTTCGAGCCTCATTGTAACACAGTTCGGAACAGTTTAGAGGCATGTAGCCGCACATCTCTTCTCAGCGATAAGCTACCATCGTCCTAGCTGGTTTATTTCCAATTCTGGTTGTAATCATATTTCGGTATTTTCCATTAATGAAATGAAGTGTTATTTCCGCTGCATCTCTTTATTTATGGTTATCGCATCTCTGTATTTATGGTTATCTCTGTAATCTATTGCGTT
>APFE030986161.1:0-26004 GCA_000404065.3 Pinus taeda
AACACACAATAATGAACTTCTTCAATTAAAAATATATTTATTTATTGTAAAAATACAGTGGTTTATTTCTTTTAACCTTCTTTTGTTTATTGTATTGTTGTCTCAATCTCACTCTCCACTAACAAACAAACAAAATCATAAAATTCATCCTATGAAGTTGTCATTTTGAGATTTATTCAATAGCTCTATCAACTTGGTCTTTATTTGCACCTCATTGCTATCGAATCCTTGGAGGACGTTCTATTCAAAATTCTTGATCTAGTTTCATGTAAAAATGTGGTCCATGAACGTATTAGTGAAATCAATAGAATCAAGAAATGATATTTAAATAAATTACAAACAATGAATGATATGGTATCAATCCGAATAACTATAGTTACGAGAATCTTGTCACACGGACAGTTTAACAAACAAAGAACAAAGCACATGTAAAATGTAGAGTCTACGAACCATGAAAATGTGTAAATATCAACGTTCCATAGTAACCTAGCTATTATTTAAGAATGCTTACACTGATGATATGTACACGTTATGAAAATGATTTTCTAAGGTTTAAGGATAGCAAAGGTTCTGAAATATAGATATATATAAATCTATTGCATTTTATATTTATCTATTTTTGGAATTTTGTAAAAGTACATATTATTTTCCAATCCCTCTGTTCCTTCCCAATAAAAATTGAAGCAGTCAAATGATTCCAGGGTACTTTATCTCACTTGAAGCATATCATTCCGGGGTACTTTATCTCCTGCAACTTATTCCTCAGCGTGTGCTTTTTAGGTATATTATTTAGATTTCATTGCTGTCAAACTCTTTTCTTTCTAACTAGCTACAACGGTAACAAAAAAATTTATGGCCACGTATGACCTTCTTCATTTTAGTGAAGAAGATGGAGGACCTATTTGGTACAAGTGCCATGACGTTATAATGCAAGTTGCCAACACTGAATCTGGACGTCTTGGTTTCAGTTACAGGCTATGAAGATTTAGAGAATTTAGATGATATCAGTGATAGGTTAAGATCATAGGCAACGATGAAAACCCAGTTTAGGTTGTGCTTATTCATCTGAATTTTTCTCTCCACTTTCTGTTATGGATATGATTATTTTTTATTTCGATCTCATAATCTATGGTTGCCGAAGGAATGTTTTTTTCGCATCTGCCTCGCTCCTTACCCAGCCTCTAGTGAGAACGACACCTTTTCAGCACATATGTATAAACTCTTTCTAATTAGTAATTTTTCAATTAAACTATTAAACTTTATTTCATGTAAACAGAAAAATTAAATATAATAGTTTAGGCCTTTAAAATAAAATATTATTAAACTTATTTTCTTAAAAATTCAAGCAACATAAAAAAATTTATATTTTTAAATAAAAATTAATTTAAAAATTGAAATTTAGGTGTTTTTTAACTATATTTTTAAATATACATTAGAATGCGAGTCAGAAATATCATACTTTCCCAAAAAAAAACAATACAGACAGATATTTTTGAAATTATTGTATCTTCAAAACTGGGGTTTTTTTAAATAAAGTGTTTCTTTAAAATCTCTGTTGTTAAATAAGTTTTTAATTACGATTGAAATGAAAATTTAATGTTTATTATTTAATTTAATTTCTATATTTTTAATTAATTTTAGATTTTTGAAACTTAGAAAGTCATTAATAATTTTTTTCAATATATGTAAGTAAAAATTCAGAAAAAGAAATGCTAAAACAATTAGCTCTTTTATTTTAAATTAACTTTAACTTCATAAAGTTTAGAAACTCATGAATTAGTTTTTCAAATATATGTAAACTAAAATTTAGAAACATAAAAGGTGAAGCAACTTAAATTTCACATAGGAAAGAAGTCATATCATATGTACAAATACTTTTGGATCTTCTTCCAAGACGAGATTGAGTTGAGAGCAAAAAGTTGATTTAATCCAGTAAATTTTTTATATTTCCAAAAAAAATGACAAATAAATAAAGATTTTTTGTTTACATTGTGTCATCCTGTTTTAGCAAGAAGTGTTGTGCTGGAGGTGCAGAAATGTTGATGTCTCTTCTACATGTTCCTCCTTCCACAGGCATCCCCCCTCCACACACTTCTTTTCCACACCTTGATCCTCCACAATACTTCTTCAACACATGTGTGAACTCTTTTCAATGTGATGTTTGTATAGTAAATGGACTAGGTCATATGGTAATAACACTACTTGATATAAATTTCAAGTCTTAGATTGGCATGAACATATGATCCAAGAGGCAGGGACTATATTGATTTACATCTATCAAGTTTGTTTGATAAACTTCCATACAAAGAGGTTCTCTTTTAACAATGGTGAAATTTATTCAGTTGGTTTTGGATCTACTCAAGATGGATCAATATCTAGGAGTAAGTCATTGAGGTGGACACTTGCTCCTAAGAATATTGCTAACACCCTCCTTCCCCTCACCCTTGGGAAAAATCCACCTTATATTCAAGATAGAATTTGTCTTGGTAGTATTGTGATATCATCCATCACACACACTCTAGTTTAGCATAGTGCATTTAAGGTACCTTCTTATCAGGATGCTTTTCCTTATGATGTTATAGCTTGAGGCATATAGATCCTTTAGATCATGTTGATTGAATGTCATTAATTGTATTTTTAGAGTGGTTCCAACATACTTGTTCCATAACAATGCTTTCAATGCATGAACACTTGTCATAGTTTGATAGAGAAAACTATTTAGGATAGTTTTTTGGACAATGCCAGCACCATATACTTTTAATATTTCCTTTGATTCTATATTTAGTTTTATGCTTGATAGATATTAGGTAAACATTACAAGTATTTGTAAATGTTATTTAATTTTTGCTTGTATAACTCTTAATTTAAGGAGTATGGAATATATTCACCCAAAATGTGTGTGATGATGGGAAATCTTCACATACATATATTTAGACTATTTTAGGTTTTCTTCCTTAAAAATTTGAATTATATATACATATATATATATGTATGTATAACTAACTTATATTGACTATGAAAAATTATACTGTTCACATTTAAATTACCATAAAACTTTAATAATTTCTATTGTGAGAATATGTTTTTTCTATAAACATATTATCATCCTTAAATATTTCTCAATCCGCTCATAATAGATAAATTTATTATTATAAATTAAAAGTGATTCACATAGATGACTGAACACAAATATAATCACAATTTACTGAAAAATACAAAACTATATATTAATATTTCTTAATTGCCCTATACATAAGATAGAATTTATTATTATTATTTATTCATTATTATAAATAAAAATAATACATGATACTAAAACAAAATATAATCAAATTTCTGGGATGAAACTATATTAATGTATGATACAAATATGACGATATATTTAAGTAAACACTGCTTACGTTAACATATTCTTTATCTTAATTTGTTTTCCTGTTTAATCTTTAACGAAATACATTGACACCAATATTCATGGTTTTTGTCTGTTGGAAGTGTGATATGTACTTCCAAATTTTCTGCTCAAATTTATAAATTTGAAATTCTGCATCAACAATTCCATTAGTAGATATAAACGATACCTCCAAAACTTCAAAGGTCCTCTTTTTTAACCCATAATTTCATGAAATTTTAGATTGATGTTCCTAACAAGGGAGTTTACGATATTTTAAAGGTGGACAAATGGCATCCAGTACACGCACAATCCCATTCCTTAGAAGATACTTCCAGAATAATACAGTTGATAGGGTTTTCATGAGTCAGGCAAGATTGTGTAAATTTGTTAAGATATGGATACTCATGATTTTTTTGAAATTCTATTAAATATTATCAATCCATCATCTTCTTCATAGTGACATAAAAACACTAAATCATATATTTTATTCCACTTTGATACATAATTATAACGTTACGTTGTTTTAAATAACTTATATGATATGAAATTGAAATCATATATTTGTTTTTGCTATAATACTTAAGTATAACGTTACATTGTTGCAGACAATTTATATGATTTGTGTGACATGAATTTTATATATGCTTTTGACCTAAAGAAAAATGAGAGGTTTATAGTTTTGTATCTGGGTGTATTTAAAAAAAATATGTACATAATGTTTTAGTTCTTAAATATCCTAAAATAATAATTCAATAATTTGGGATAGTTTTTTAAGATAACTCAAAGGGATATGTAAAGGATTTTTTTAACTCATCAAAAGTACATTTGTTTTATTTCTAAAAGATCTATTTTGGCTTCAAAGGGATTTCCAATATAAGTTAAAGATATCAACAACAAAAGTTATACATTTCAATAATTTTTAATATTCTCTATTACACATTTTCTCAACTTAAATAGACTTGGTTATAGTTCAATGCATTAATAGGGTGTACTCTTTGAAAAAACTGTTGGAAAAAAATTATTAGATAGTTCACATTTTCATTGAAACTTGATAGGTCATAATGTCTTTTGATTGCTAGTTAATAATAGGTGATATTGTTTCCAAATCATCAATGCTTAGAAGCTATATGCTATCTAAAATAAACAAGATAGTCTTTTATGTTTCCAAATATAATAACTCACAAATATTCCATGCCACTCATCTCATGAGAAAGAGAAATCCTAATTCATTTTAGAAGTCCTCACTTCTCACTTCTTCCTGGTGCACAAGAGGGCTTATAAATTTTCCATTTAAGTCATCCTAGAAAAAGTTAAGTGGAGACCAATAGTTGTCCTTCTTCATCAATTTTGTTGTATGTTATCAAGTGATGGCTTGTGGTTTCATTGCCTGTACCTTATTTTTAAAATCATTCTCCCTCTTGTTATTCAATATTGTCTTTTCCTTGTGTTTCATTTAATCTTTACTCTTATTGCCATGCAGTTTGTCTTTGAAACCCATGTTAAGATAAAATGTGAACAGAATTGAAAAAAAGGAGATGTAGCTCACAAGTGGGCTGCATCTACTACACTCACAAAACACAAAGATCACTCTTGTACACTCTATTAAGCATCAATGGAAGATTACATCATTAAATACAACTTTAAAAAACAGAGATCACTATTGTACACTCTATTAATCATCAATGAAAGATTACATCATTAAATACAAACCACACTCCTAAACTCTAGGAACAAATCCTCAACTAATGAGATACTTTACAACTATGTAACCATTTCTCCACTAATACAAACTAATATTAATTATTTTCAGCTTGTTATTGGTATGTGTGTAATGAGAACTGGTAAACTCTTCCGTTATGCATGGGCCGTTTCTATGCCTTTGGTTTTATCAGAATTTATATTATGCAGGATGGTGATGAACGATAGACCCAGATGTTATTCAGTTCGTTGTTTGCGTTTTGGAGGAGTCAAAGAAGGAAAACGGTATGCCCAGATGCTCAGAATTCCCACGTAGGCCATCGTGGTGGAGCATCTGGAAGCCATTTGAACAATTGTGGTGATGAATCTCGAGAATTTGGGGCGCCCACAGATAAGACGATCGTTGCCTATTCTTTCAAACATTATATTGAAGGCATATCGTCTGCTTTAAAAGAAGCTTTTGTAGTACACACGATGTCAAGCAAAAATTGGATTCTAATTCTTTGATGTTTGGCCTGTGGGTAAACTACATTGGAAATATTCGTAAATCAAACAGTTGATAGCTTTTCGTGGCCGGTTGCATCCATGATAGACTGGTGTGAGGAACTATGCTATTTCAACATATATTGCTGAAGTTTTCAACACAATAGCCAACATGGGATGCATTATTCTAGTTTTTATTGGTCTTATCAACTCATTAAGGCAAAGGTGTTTTCTACATTAATCGAACATGGATCTCACCATTGGAAGCATGCCTTTCCACCACACCTTGCAATTGAGCGATGAAACTCCAATGGTTCAGGAAATGCTCTTGTACGTATTTGTTGTTTATTCTCCGGATTTACATTATACCTACATAATGCTAACATTTCTATCGTTTATGGTTTTGTGTTCTCCACCCTTCCTTAGTTGTTTCGGTTTGATCTAGGGTTTAAGATATATTATATAATTTTGGCTCTGTTATTTCTCCAGTACAAGTACTATACATACAACAAAACTACATGGATCTTGTAATTTGAATACTGTATTCATTCCTGATGTGAAAAATGGCCAAGTCGACATTTCTTTTCAATTCATGTGAAGAAAGATACGAAACAATGAACTGATTTTCCTTTAAGGAAGAAAGAGAATTTTGAGCATCAATTTATGGCATTCTGTACCCAAATTGTGTTATGGAGAGACTTTTGTGAGAATTGCTTATACTATTTTCAGACCTAGTTTTTTTAATTTTGAACTTGTTCACTATCGAAAAGGAGAGCATGTATTTTCTACTTTCCCCTTAAATGCAAAAGGAATATGATTGTCTCAAGCCATGGGATGAGACATCTATTTCATTGTCCTCTAGGTGTGATCTTTTTACACAATATATTACTACGACATCTAAGTATTTTTCAGCTAGAAAAACCGGTAAGAACATTATGAAATGTTTGGAGAAATGTTTTTTTTGAAACTTGTAATTGTGAATGTTAACATCAAATGGGAAGCACTCTAGTATTGTATGCACTAAAGGCCATTTAGATCATACAGGCAAATCAATGTCAAAAGCATTGGTTGTTGGTAGTGTTCTTATTAAACTTATATAGGACTTAATAATGGTTTATGCCATGGAAAAAAATGATATGGTACATTTTGTTGCACATGGAGTTGTTGAATACTTGGAGTAAGCCTTTACAACATCTAATTGGATTGTGAGAATTTATAGAGATAAGCCACAATATTTTTATTTTGGGAAATCTCCAAGGGAACTATTAGCAAGGGAACTATTGCAAGGTCTATTTGTTAGACCACACACTCTAAGTATTGCAATTGGCCCACTAACATTATAAGGTATCTCTATCCCTGGACATTTTTTCATCATGATAATGGGTCAACCACACAAAACCCTTGCCATCAATGTCCATTTGATACACATACATTGCCAATATCACATTTGGCCCACAAGCACTACAAGGTATCTCTATCCTCAAATCTTCTTTCATTATGGTTATGGTTATGATCACTCACAAACCCACCCTCATGGGTCAACCACACAAAACCATTCTCTTAGGTGGCTCATATTGAACAAAATCTTGTGATGGGGGAACTTGAAGGAATGGTGATCACTCCTTTCTAAGGGTCCAAATGAAAATAAATATCGACCCATGGAATTTACCCATGGTATTGAATAATATAACTCAATAAACAATGAAGAATATTATAAATATCATGTGTCACCTTGCAAAAGGATAGCTTGCCCATAGCTGATGTAATGATAAAAGGGTATTTTTCTTAAATAATAAAATTATTTGTTGTATTTAATTTGTGGATTTTTCCCTTTTTATGTGTTGGTAGATGTTTGTTGTCCCCACATTCATGGTTCCATGATCTTAGCCCTCAAAGTCTAGATTAGTGTGAGGATAGATGCTCACAAATGTTGCATGCCACTCATCTCTTAGATGCAAGAAACTCTAAATTCATTACCCCAAATTTTGTAATGTAATTAAGAACAAATATTGTTTGGGTGCCAACATTGATGTTATCATGTCAAAATCTATTATATGATGTAATGTTTATTTTTATTAATAATAATCGTAGAGTTGAAGGAATGGGACAACCAATAGATTATGATGGGTTGGGGAGGGGGAAAAATTCTCTTAAGAGGAAAAATATACTTTGGGTGAATATTTCCATTTAATGTGATGGTTAGTATTCTCAAGAAGCTGGAAGGGTGGGAAGATGAAGGGTCAAGCTGTGATTATATAAATAAGAAGGAGAAATCAATGGTTTCTTCTATTTGGTTCTTAAGCTTCTAGTTTTTCTCACTTGTATTACTTTCTCATACATCTCTCCCTTTCACTTATTAAATTCAAATTTTAAAAATGATTGATGATAGAATCTAGAGAGGTTCAGACCTTATAACTAGTTAAGAGTTTTTAGTGAAAACTTATGTCACACGAAATGAACCTGTTGTGGAATTTTTTCTTTGGACTAGATGGTTTTGAGGATTTGGAACAGTCATGCTTGTGTGTGGTAGGTAGAGAACTAAAGAGAGGAGGGGAGAGGAACTACAAAGATTAGAGAGTCACTAAACAATATTTTTTTAAATGTGAGCCTTGCAAAGATGGAAAGGTTGATCACTAAATTTTCGTGTGTGTAAGTGAGGAAGAATGGCCTTCACTTCTAGTGTTAAAATCTCATTTGAATTTCAGTGTTTGAAATTACGCTAATAAAAGTTATCCTCAAACCATCAAAATATGGCATATGGGTGGTCAATTGTGAGAAATGTTACAACAAAACTATGCCTATGGTGGGGTAGAACATTACTCACCCTACGTCAATTTTGAGTATATTTCTAGCCACAACACATAAATATTTATTATTTTGTTAATGATATTTCTAATATAGATGGTTTAATGAAATGTATGATTATTTATTGTTGTTATATATCATTTAGTTTATTGATCTTGGTGCTACTTATAATGGTAATGTTTGAAATATGATAAGTGTAGTGGGTGTGAATTCTCTTGGATGTGGAATTTAAATGAATTGGGATCAATGGGAAATGCATTATAATTTTGGTAATTGCATGTCTTCCATTTCAATTTAACAATTTATTTTCCTTAATTTCTTAAAGAAGGTATAAGTCTTAAATTTTCCTCTAGTTTAAATAAGCCGAGGAAGAGGGAAGAGTTTTAGGGTAATTCTTGGAATTTAAACGTGGAAGCCAAATTGTGATTTATGGGATAAAAAGGTCATCTTGGAATTTTCACTATAACCCATTTTCTTGGGAGGTTCTATAGGCCAAAAATTGTTCTTTATTAAGGAGAAATATTGCTTAACATATAGTTCAATTTTTGTATCTTGGTTTGCTATATTTTCATATTTATGATACTAGGAAGTTGGGCTTCCTAAATGCTACTTTAAATAATTCATCTTTGAATTTCTACTATAACCATTTTTCTAGAAGTTTCTAGAGGATCAAACTTGGACCATACTAAGGGGAAATATTGTTGGGCATATGGTTCAATTATCAGATCTTGGCTCATTATTTTCTAGGAAATATGATCTTAGTAAGTTGGGCTTCTTGGATTCTCGTGAAAACATGCTTTAAACATGTCATCTCGACATTCTTCCTATAACTTTATTTTTTAGATGTTCCAAGCCCTTAAACATGGAGAAGATAAAGAAGATATCTCAAGGAACCTAAGGTACAAGTTTCAGATCTTTTATTACTATAATTTACGAGATATGCCTTAAGGAATTTGCTTCCCCTAAATTCTCTTGAAGTTTCAATGCAAACTATTTGAAGAAAAGTCAAAAAGGTTTCATAATTGATTGCATAAAAACTACTTCATAAAACACCTCAAAGATAGATATTAAAAAATTGCATGACTGAGTAGTATATTTCAACAAGATATGTGAAAAAGTGGTATCAAAGTTCATGTCTAACACTGAACCTAGATGGGTTCAAGTATATGAAAGAATTTAAGTTGTAAATTAATATCTATGCATGCATGTGTACCTATGTGGAATTATTTTGTTCTACATGTGAACAATCTAATGTTATTTGATTACTGATTTGAGTTCGAGATAGCAAGATAAACATGCACAATGTTGACTAGATTCCCTAGAGTAGGCCAACATAATTGCAAATGTTTATTTCCATGTGATGCATACATAACTAAGAGGGGGAATCTATTATTTTATCTATTGCTAGCTTTATTTATTTTCTTTAATGTTTAGAGAAGTTATCATATCATGATGAATAATAGCATAGGCATGATGAAATGAAAGAGATGAAATAGTTCAAAGATGTGTGCCTATTAAAGAGATATTAAATAATGATATGTTAGATGCATGAAGATATGTTAGTTTCATATAGTAATGGATGTCCATGCATAATGAATAAAAGTTGTATGTTGTCATTACATGATTTAAGTTGACTAATAGTGGTTAATGGTGAACATGTAACCAAGAACAATTTTATAGAATGATTGGGAATCCAATGAAGGTTTTGCATGCAGTCTTGTGAAATCAAGGCTATGGAAGATAATGTGTTGATGAGAGAATGGTACAAATAAAACTTATGCATGTCGATATGTATGTTGTGATAGTGTTATGAGTGCACATTAATGGAGGGCTAGAGTCTTAGAGGGAGAGTGTGCGCAAAAGTGTTTATGTGTGAGGTTTCGAGAGTACTTGGAGCCGTGAGGGAAAATGAAACTCCTATAAGACACAGGGCTCTCAGACGTCCTTGGCCAACCCAACTTTGATACCATAGAAGGATAATACCATAGCTTAAGGGAATATTATGCTAATAGAAGGGGGTTCACTACCTAGCATCAAGTGGGTTGATGGATGGGTGTGAGAATGTTTATTGGAGACTATAGGGCTTGATACCTTGACCTTGCTAATGTTCAATATTGTTTATGTATCATACATGGATATTGATAAACCAATGGTTTTATGGATTCATGGCCTAGCATTAGAATGACCCTTTGTTGAATAAAATGGGAGTAGCAGAGCCTATGCCTAAGAGAAAATAAGAGGTTTATTGTGAGTTAGTGGTTTTTTCTAGATAAGTGTTCTAATAATTATTGATTATGACTCTTGAATTTTATGGACACTTAAAGCATTTTTTGATTGCGTGATTAAGTGCATGATATGGGTACATGTTGGTGAGATTGCATGAATGAATGATCATGTTTTAAGATAATTGTACTGATATAATGTGTGTTGAGATAGCTAATATGCACAAGAGTGCAAATAGGAGGGACCCCATATTAATTACATGGAAGGAATTTTGTTTGTTTAATAAAAAATTGAGAAACAATATTTCTTTGTTTAATAACAGTACTATGTTGATTCATGTGATCAAAATTACTAATGATCTTAGAGGTATCCATTGCAAACTTACAGTAGAGGGAAGACATGGATAAAGGATTAGTCATGGAGGGATTGGTTGGGTCAATGTTATCCAAATGGAAAATAAGTCACAATTGTTAAAATGGCTTAAGAGAGGAGTTTCCCTTAACTGAAAATTATGCTTGCTTGATATATTTTATTGATGAAATAATATGAATGCATGAATGGGGAGAAAATAGAAACTGGTACTCTCTATGTTTTGGATACGATAACGTTACCTAATGAATTTCATGTCACATGGAATGTTCATTTGGAAAGTGTGCAAGAGTGATCTCTTTTGTTAAATACCACATGAAAACAAGGTGTGTTTATGATTGTGAGATTTTTCATGTGAATGATTGAAAATAAGAGAGGTTTAAAATTAAATTTAAAAATATTTTTTTATGCATAGCATGGAATATGTGTAAGTATGACACATGCCTTGCAAAATGTATGTGCACATGTTTTGGTACATGATTGAAGACATTGTTAGAATGTCTAAATTGGATAAATATTGCAAATACACTTCTTTAATATTCATCAAAACTTGTGTGTAAGAAAATGCAATGATAAAGTTGTGGCTAATATGTGAGGTTGAGATCATTTTAGGGGTTTTTCAATGTTACAACATCAAGTATATTGAATCACCTCCTACCACATTTACCCACTTTCACTAGTTTTCCTGCGGTAAATGTGAGCTTAGGGTCACTAAGATAAGACTAAACCTCTTATATGATCTTAAGGAAATCTAGTCTACAACTTAAGACTTTACTCACTTCCCTCAGGTGCCACATGACCTCTAGGAGAAACAGAACCACTCCAGGTTTCCAACGCTTGAGTTAACACTCTATTTCACTGACCTAGAACCCTAGTCACTCCATTTGCAAGGCCTCCAAGTGGCTATAACCTTCAAATCAATGCCATAGGAATTATTCCTAGTGACTATGGATTATTTTAGTGAGTTCTATGCTAGTGATCCCAAATTTTGAGCCACTTTTTCATGGCGAGGACTCAAACCTCTGCCCAAAACTGAGTGAAACTTTTAGCAATGATGAATGACATAGAAAAAAGCCTTATAAACCAAAAGTTGAACCAGAACTTGACATGACCCCTCCTATCCAGAAATAACATTCCTTCAAACAAACTATAAACATGTAACCTACAAGTCATGAATACATATTTCAACATAAGAATCTGAAAACTTATTTGAGGTTTAACAAGAAGGATTTTTGTCTTCTCACAATAGCTATCGTAACATCGATTAGGTCATGCATTCATTAACGAGACATTCACTTAATGAAATGTGATAAGATCCATACATAGATCTATCATATAACCACGCTTATAACCAACTTATAACTATATAGATAACAATGATAGAACAACCATTAAAGACACATAATAACAAGTACATTTACTTACCAAAGGAAAAATAAATTTTCTCTTATTAACCATATGCAAAAAAAAACCAAGCCAGTGACTTCCATGTACCACCCAACCATATATTGAGTTGAACCAAATCTTTCTTTCAACCAATTACCTCCATGCCATATTCCAAGAACAAATGTGGGATCTCATGGGATAAACTAGTAAAAAAAAAAAACCAATGGAATCTAGAGGTTAAACCACCTCCACCATCAACATATCGTGATCTCACCTCAACTGACTCTAAGATCATAAAACCAAACAGAGCTTGGATGCCTTAGATTTCCTTCACTGTCCCTTGATAAATTTTCCTATCTCTAGCCCCCTGTAGAGGGATTCCTAGAGAAAACCATCTCCACCCCTAAGCCTCAGGATTTTCCTGTGACCACCTCATCGAGATCCAAAACCTTACGACAATCCAAATCTCAACCAAGAAAGAATCCCATCATGCCATGGATTTCCACAAATGGTAAGGCAAGGCTAAAAGCCATTTTCAAAACCTGACAAAATCCATGCCACCAACAATAATGAAACCAAATGCACACATTCATATACCATGCATGCCAAAACTAGCTAGGAAATCATACATGCAACATGTTACCTATAAGTGTTCTTGTTGAAGCTACTTTACCAAACCTTTCCTTTCTTTATCCTTTCATTCCTCTACTTTCCTTGCCCTTCCTTGTCCTTCCTTTGCTTGCTTTATTTCCTTCTCCTCTTGGTGCTCTTCTCCTCTCTAAAAACCAATTCTGAAAATGAATTGACAAAAGGCTATCAAATAATGCATTGATGTCTTTTTATTATTGATGCCTCTAATTTCTTCATTTTTCCTTAATTTGCCTTCCATTTCCTCCTCACATCCAACCTATGACCTTTCACCTGCATTTTCTCCTATTTTCCCTTATTTTCATAAAGAAAATGCCAATAATACCTTCTTGCCTTTCCAAATCCTTTTCCATTTTCTTTCACAATTTCCATTATCCATAATACACAACAAGTGATGCTCACTAGGATATTTTTCCCAACATTCATCTTGGAATAATTGTCCCTTGAGCTTAGTCTTATTTTTTCTTTACTAACTTTTATTACATGAAATTTTAACCTGAGGTTTTTGCAAATCCCCGTCCCTTACGGAAATACCATCCTCAATGTTCTATGACACCTACAACCAGTAAAACTACTGAAAATGAAAATAATAATGTCTAGGTAGCTCTATAATATAGCTTGATACAATATTTACAATAAACAACCCGTTGAAAAGAGAAAACCATCATGACAACCATAACACTTTTTGGAGCTTTATAACACAAATAATGGTGATATTTACATCCATGTAGATATATTGATCCAAGAGGATTATGTTGATTCAATTGTATAGGTGTTCAAGTGTTGTCATCACTATTCAACTGTCAGCATGAGTGTTTAATATCGTTGTGAATTTGGTTAAGCTTCAATAGTTCGACAGTGTTGGTTATGGATCAGGTTGTTCATGTAATGTTATGGTCTTCATGTCATTCAGTTGATATGGGTTTGTACCTGGCTATCAACTTATGTTCATTGACATTTTTGCAATCGTTGGTCATCAACATGTGTCTCGTCATTCCACTCGCAGAATTAGGTGTCAACATGGGTTTTGTCCATTGCAAAGGTTTGATATGGTTCGACTTCTCAGGATTCAGGTTGTTGTCGTAAATGCTCTTGTGTCGAAGATATGCTTTGTAATGTCACATTGTGACAAATGTGTTATAAAACTCTAATTCTAAAACTAAACCATAATTCCTAAGCCTAATGCATTAACCTATCATCTAATACCTAATATTTAACATTCATTGAAATACATTGAAAACCATGTATCGATCCTAAAACCTAAGCTAAAACCTAAGTTCTATGAACTAAAAGCATAACCTAATAGCTCTTAACCGAATCACATCTTAAAACAAATACAAAAACATTACAAAATGAAATAAACAGTATTAACCGGTAGAGCTAGGCCACACGGAGTCTCCAACTATAGCGGGATCATGTGATGAGAGGTGTAAATTGCCTACCTTGAAGTTAACCAAGGTCCTTTAACCACACAGGGAGATGATTGTGGCAGTTATCATGTAAACGGACAAGCAGAGGTTAACATATAGGTTACAAGTTGTCAGATAACCGCGCAGACACTTAACCATGTCGAAGAAAGGGAAGTATGTGTCTAGTGTAGAAGTTCACCACGTGGGTAATGTGAACGATGGGATATAACTCACAACCATGGATGTAACCACTAGGGAAACGTTGGTAGTTATCACATGCGAACGGTTGGCAAAATTGTCACCAGAACCATCGGGAAAACCACCAGATGACAGTTAGATAGTTGCCTAGTTAGCCTGACTGCCTGTGGTTATTGTTTATCCTAATGTTATTTATGGGATTTTTGGTTTAGTTTGTTTTTCAAACTAATGCAATGAATAAGCAACTTAGCCTAGGTGGCAAACAACAACCAGATCGATTTTCCAAACTCATCCAGGAGCAACCAAATTCTCCCTATATTCAACAAAAGTGGTTTTGATGAACCTAGAGGCCTTTATAAGGAAAATTTTCTTCTTTGAAAACATTAGAGTTGTTTTGATTTTTCATTTGCAGTTTCTAGAGGTCATAGGCAGTTTTGTTTTTAGTGTAATAGGGGCATCCGGGGTCGGTTTTGGAAACCATAAGGAGCATTGGAAAGCTAGTTTAGTGGGATATCTGATGGAAGTGATCAATACTACTTGTGTGCACATTCAAACTGATCAATGTTTTGTGTAATCAACTCCTTCTTCTCATTCCTAATAAAAATGGTTGCGTGTCTCGAAAATGAACATAGAGATGTAGTCCATCAGGAATGAAATCTGTCATCAATCTTGTTGTCTAGTATCACTATGTTTTTATTGTTTGTACTTCTATTATGCATCAATTTTATGTTTAATCAGCTGTAATAAATTCTTCTTTTCAAGTATTTTTTCCTCGATTTACGTTCTTTCATGTAACATTCAAATCATTAATCGTTAATCAATTCTACATCATCTTTCAAGTGTATGATGATTTAAGATCATATAATTTTGTATCAGAGTAAGTTTTGTTTGTAGAGTTTTCCATTGAATTTTAATGAGGTCCATGTGGAAACAAGGAGAAGGAATCCTTGAGCAGATTGATCGAGAGATTGGAAAGCAACGAGTCATTTAGAAATTGACTGTGTCAAGATCAGATGCAGGTGAAAATACTGAAACTAAGATGAGTGAATAATAGTTTCAACAGGTGTTCTTAACCATGCTACAAATTTTGGGATAATTTTAGGAGGAAAAGAAGGCGAGAGATGTAGCTTCTTCTTCAAATCCATCGAAGAAGGACAAAGGTAAAGGGAAGACTGATAAACGACCATCACCTCCATCATCTCCATCATCCTTTTCTTCTTCTTCTTCTTCTTTGAGTGTAAAATATGAAAAGGAAAAGAAACCTAAGAAAACATCTCTTTTGAAACTTGATGTTAAATTTGAATTAGATATTTATGATGGTGAAATGAATCCTGAAAAACTAGATAATTGGATAAAGCAATTAGAAGTGTATTGTCACATTTAGAACATTTCTAGCGATAAAACTAAAATTGAGTTAGGTACACTTAGAATGGGGGGAACAACTTTAATCTAGTGGGAAAGTAAAACTCAACTACATGTAAAACGTATAGGAAAAGTCATCTTGTCATGGTCTAAGTTCTTAAAGGCTCTTAGGGAACAGTTTTATCCTTTAGGATATATCCAGCAAGTTGTGATTGATTAGCAACATCTTGAGCAAGGTATAGGGCAAATTTCATGAGTTTACTAGGAATTTGAAAGAAAGTAATTGCTAGCGTTGGTTATTTCATTGGATACACGTGAAAACTTTGTTCAAATACATCGACAATTTTACATTTCATATTTGTAGAATTACATTATGATGTTTAATCCTGTAGATTTTGATGAGAATGTCTTCAGGCCATTTTACATATTGGGGAAAAAAAAAAATCAGTTTGGTATACCATTTCATCTTTTCATCACATTCATCAAAGATTTGGAAAACCAAATTCCAAGTGTAGTAAGAGGAAGAAGAATTTGAAAAGAAAGAAGTCAGTGATCATTTAGAAGTAAATACCTACTTGTTCTCATTGCCAGAGAATCAGTCATGATGAATCGAAGTGCTAGAAACTTCATCCAAAACTTATGCCCAAAAAGTTCCTTAAAGATAAGGCTGAAAAGAAGGCCATTGGAGCAGTCCAAAACAATCCAGGTTCAGATTCAGGTGATGAAAAGAGGATAACCACCATGGTTACGAAAGGTAAAACTTCTGACATTGGTTCAAGTTCGACTATTGCATCTTCTTCAAACATAAATCCTTCACATTAGGATAAAAGAGTTGAAATCTTCCACATAAGGATAACTTCTAAGCATACAGAGATTGACACAATTATTGACAATGGATTGAAAGCAAATTTAATATCTAAACATATAGTTAATCAATTGGGATTGGAGACACAGAATCTTCCAAGACCATAACAATTGGTTGGATTAATAAATCAACGCAGAGACATGTCATAAAGCAGTGTCGGTTAAAATTTGCAATTACATCTATGTACATTGATGAAGTGGAGCTAGATGTGGTCCCAGTAGAGATATGTGGAGTTGTCTTAGGAAGTCGTTATCTTTATGATAGAGATGTAGTGTTTTATAGAAGAGAACAAAAATATCACCTAAAGAAAGAAGGGATTGAATTTATTGTTAGGGAACATAAAGTGAAGTCAAACTTGGATTTAATTGTTACAAATCAAGTTAAGCAATTAATAAGATCAAATAGATACGTACTCATGTTTATTAAGGAACAACATAAGGATGATTGTTCAGAATGCAAGATTTAGTTTATAGATCAATTGGTCAAGGTGGTTAATTATTTTCCAAGAAATCTTATTCATAACAGGATAAACAACATGAGATACATTTTATGTCTTATGATCATCTTCTTAGAGACAGAATGACTCTGAACTCATTCATTCAACTGAATTCTAGAAGCTATCATCATCATTAGCGTATTGCAGGGAATGTTACATGTGAGTCTAATAAGAGACTTGTTTCAGATGGTATGTTTATTTTTAGTTTTAGGGATATAGGTCAGTATTGGGGAAAGTTAATGTTAAACTTCTATTATATTGTGTCACCATGTCATGTCTTGAATAGTTAGGAAACATCTTATCAAGTCGAGAGGGAACCTATTTGTTTTCAAATGCAAGCCTTTTCTAAAGCAGGGTCAAAGTGTATAATGGGAACTTATGCATCAAAGGAAAGTGCTAATCAATGGAAACATCATCTAATAAATGAAGAAAAATTGATTCAAACAAATGAAAAGCTAAATCAATACTTCTAGAATCAAACTAAGTTGTAGCAAATTTCACCTTACAGTTGGATAGGTTCAGTACAACAAGTTCACTTAGTAAACAAGAAGTAGGAAAGTATGTCAATTCAAGTAGCTAGTTTGATGTCATGTATATCTTTGATTGTCTCTGTCATTCCAAAAAATAGATTTTTTATACATGTTGATGGTATTAAATAACATCCAGTAGAGACTATTTCAAAAGATTATGAATCACTAACTTGTGATTCTTTATGGAAAGAATTCAATTTCCATGTTGATAATAGGTTTTTTGCCCATCATCACAAGTTGTTCATACTATAGATCGATGAAACAAGTCCCAGACTCAAAAGGTACCATGGTCAGCATCATCAGGGTCATCACTTGCAAGTGATTGATCGAATGTATTGTTACATCATCAGATCAAGGTGGAAAGAGAGAGAATCCTCCCCTCATTGACTAATTGCTTAGTCAAATTTTTGTGGTCTAAAAGCTTTCAAGTGGAGAGGAATGATCTTGGAGGATTCCATTGATTCAATTGTACAGGCGTTCAATTGTTGTCATCAGTATTCAAGTGTCATCATTAGTATTCAATGTCATTGTCAATTTAGTTCAACTTCGACAGTTCGACAATGTTGGTTATGGATCAAGCTGTTTAGATAATGTTATGGTCTTCATGGCCTTTAGTTGATAAGGGTTTGTACCTGGTTGTCGACTTATGTTCATCAACATTTCCACCAGGATTGGTCGACGACATGTGTCTTGTCATTCAACTCGCAGGATTAGGTGTGGACATGGGTGTCCTCCATTATAAAGGTGCTATATGGTTTGCCTTCTTAGGATTTATGGTGTTGTTGTAAATCCTCTTGTGTCGACAATATGCTTTTGGTTTTGTCACATTGTGACAAATGTATTAGAAAACCCTAATCCTAAAACTAAACCATAATTCCTAAGCCCAATGCATTAACATATCACCTAACACCTAATCTTCAACACTCATTGAAAATACATTGAAAACCATGTATTAATCCTAAAACCTAAGCTAAAACCTAAGTTCTATGACCTAAAACCCTATCCTAATAGCTCTCAGCCTAATCAGATTGTAAAAAAAATACAAAAACATTACAAAATCAAATAAACAGTTTTAACTACCAGAGCTAGACCATGTAGAGTCTCTAACTGTAACGGGATCATGTAATTAGAGGTGTAAATCGCTTGCCTTGAAGTTAACTGCGGTCCTTTAACTGTGAAGGGAGATGATTGTGGCAGTCATCATGTAAATGGACAAGTGGAGGTTGACATACATGTTACAAGCCATTAGATAACCGTCCAGACACTTAGCCGCATCAGATAAAGGGCAGTATGTGACTAGTGTAGAAGTTCACCATGCGAGTAATATGAATGCTCGGATATAACTCGCAATTGTGGAGGTAACCGCCAGGGAAAACTTGGCAGTTGTCACATATGGATGGTTGGTAAAACTGTTGCCAGAACCAGCAGTTAGCCTCCACCTGGTTAGCCTTAATGCCTACGATTATAGTTTATCCTAATGTTATTTACATGTTTCTTGGTTCAGCTTGTTTTTAAAACTAATGTGATGACCAAGCAACTTACCCTAGGTGGAAAAAAACAACCAAACTGAGTTTCCAAACTCATCCAAGAGCAACTAAATTCACCCTATATTCAGAAAAATTAGTTTTGATGAACCTGGAGACCTTTAAAAGGCCGATTTACTTCTTTAAAAAAATTAGAGTGGTTTTGATTTTTCATTTGCAGTTTTGCAAGGTCATAGGTAGTTTTGTTTTCAGTGTAACAGGGGCATCCGGGGTCGGTTTTGGAAACTGTAAGAAGCATTGGAAAGTGTGTTCAGAGGGATATCTAATGATAGTTATTATAAGTGCGTTCATGTACATTCAGACTAATCAATTTCTGTGTAATCAACAGCTTCTTCTCATTCCTAATAAAAACAGTCACCCATCTTGAAAGCGGACCCAGAGACGTAGTTCATTAGGGACAAACTTCATCGTCAATATTGTTGTATGGAATCGTTGTGTTTTTGTTTTTGTAATTCTATTATGCATCGATTTCATGTTTAATTAGTTGTATTAAAGTGTCTGTATCAAGTAATTTTCCTCGATTTGCATGCTTTCAACTAACATTCAAATCATTAATGGTTAATCAATTCTACATCAATTTTTAAGCATATGATCACTTTAGATCATATATACATAGCCCACATCTGATCATTTATCTTTCATGTAGCTTGATCGGGCCGAAAGTGCTTCCATTGTGCTTTAACTTGCTTAATTTCTTTGTTCTAGAGCATGGGTTGTTTCCATTGCAATATGCACTAAGGTTCTAGCCAGAATTATCCTTTTGGTTTCACCTATAATAAATTATAATAAATACCATGATCAACATCCTTTACATATATCTTAAGAAATGAAACGTGGAAAACATCATGGAATTTTTCCGTCAAAGATAGTGCAAGTGTGCAGGCCACGGTCCATTCCTCTTAATGATCTTGAAAGGTCCATAATAGTGAGGTGCCAACTTGGCACATGATCCAATCCTCAAGGAACGTTTCTTCAGATTGATGCATAAATATATAGTCTCCCCAACCTGAAATTGCTTAGATGTCTTGTGTTGGTCTGCAAAAAAATTCTATCTGATATGTGCTTCCTTTATATTATTCTTTATAACATGCATTTGTTGTTCCACTTCTCCCAACATATCCAATCCACCAAGTACCTTGTTCATTGGATCATTCTAGCTAATGGGAGTATTACAACTCCTCCCATAGAGTACCTCAAATATAATCATTCTCAGTGATATTTGATAACCATTTTTGTAATAAAACTCAACCAATGGGAAGTACTCCTCCCATCTTCTATAGTGGTGCATCACATACATCCTTAGCATATCCTCCGAAATCATGTGCACCCTCATTGTTTGTCCATCAGTCTGTGGATGATAGGTTTCACTTAAGGCCAATTTTGTCCCTTAATCTGTAAACAATTCCTTCAAAAAAATGGAAGTGAGGTTAACATCCCTGTCTAAAACAATGTTATTCGGAACACCATACAACCTCATTATCTCTCTTATGAAGACCTATGCACCTCACTAGTTGAATAAGTAGTCTTTATTGGAATGAAGTGAGCTACCTTTATCAACCTATCAACCACAACCATGATATAATTATGCTTCCTTGATGTCCGCAAAAGACCTGTAATAAAATCCATGGAAATGACCTCCCATTTCCACTCCATAATCAGAATAGGCTGAAACAACCCACCTAGATTCTTAGACTCTACTTTCACGTGTTGATTGTCCAAACATCTAGCCACAAACTCTACCACTTTCTTCTTCAGATTCATCCAATAGTATAACTTATTCACTATTATTAGTGTCTTCTTATATCCTTGGTGTCCTAAATATGGCTTGACATGAACCTCTCTCAAGATAAGCCTCGTTAGCCCACTATCATCCGGAAAATGATTTTGTTTGTGAATCTAACTAAACCATCTTCCATGAGATGGTAGTTTCCATCTTGATCACCTATGCCCTATTGTAACCTACGTCGAAGCTCCATCTACCTAACATCTTGTTGGCCTGCCTATAAGATATGATTCTGCAAATTTCTCCCATACGTGCTCATTATTGCACCATATTTCATCTACACTCTCGTGGTGAGAGCATCTGCAACCCTGTTCTCCTTACCCTTAATGTATTTGATCGAAAGTCAAACTCACTGAGGGTGGCCAATCATCTAGCTTGTCTAGCATTCAAATTTAGTTGGTCAAAAAATATGTCAACCCATTGGGATTTCTCATCATGAAAAACTTCCTTCCAAGAAGATAAGGCCTGCACATCTTGAAGGCATGAATAATCGCTACTAAATCAAGATCATAAGTCACATATTGTTGAGTTATGGTAGCATTGGATGTGCTCTATACATGAAATTTAGTGGAGAGGCTAAGGCACATGAGATCTCCAAGACCCAGAAATAGTTTGTAGAAATTCCACCTAGATGGAGAGATATTAAAATAATTAATATTTTTAATGACTTCCTAAGTCTAAACTTCAGAAAAGAAAATATTATTTTTTATTAATATAAAATGGGTGAGAAAATTCTAGGTGACGAGGATCAAGCTAGATCTAATCTTAGCCGTTGATTAGGGAGTTAATTTCAACCGTTGAATAGCCAACAAAAAAATATAAGAGGAGGCTTGAGGGTTAGTTAGAGATATACCAAAAGAGATCAAGAATTCAATTTTTTCGGACTGGGTTTGCTGAGGAAATCAAATTAGATATCAGTTGGAGTGAGGGGTAGTTTAGCAAGGGATTTTGATCCAAGACTGAAGAATACATAGGAGAGAGGTAGTGAAGTGCTAGAAGAGGCAACATAGGCCTATGAAGGGTTGATAAGAGGCCTAAAGAGTGAGCATAGAGGACGCAGATGGTCATAGAGGCTAACACATAATCCATAGAGGCTAACGTAGAGGATGAAGAGGGCTTCATAGGTAGCACTTAGAGATTTTGTGGGACAGACTAGGAGTTGATCAGCAGATCCTGAGCTGGGAGAGCGTGATGTGGTTCTAGAGAGGGTGACATAGTTCAAGAGCAGTGTTTGGAGAAGGTTTCACTATCCATCACAAAGAGAAGTTAGAGTCACTATGGGGTTGATCATCTACTTGTTAATTTGCTAGAATATATGTCTCCAAAGAGAGGTACTAATACTAAGCATATTCTCTGAAGGGTGAGCCATCTCTGGCACCCTAGTTGTATTCATAAATATGATTAATAATACAAACCCTCTATATGTTGCACCGATTTTCCTAAATTGGGTTTTTCGGGGACTATTGTCCAAATATAATGGTGCCCCTTGTGCTATTGTTTATGTTTACTTCAGTGTATGATTTTTATATCTATGAAGGCTACATTTGTGTTTACTTCGATATTTATGCAATAAAATTTTTGTTAATGTAAAGAACAAGTAGGAGATAGCAAACTAGAAATTGCAGTAGGGTGTTATGATGTGTTAGATTCAGGAATTTTCAAATGGTACTAGAGAAATTACAGATCATAAGAAATTCAAAACACTAGCCGAGAAATCTAAGACAATAGAAAAGTAGTTTCCCCAAGAGACAACATTGTTCGAGAGCCAGAGACACAAAAGGAAGAGGGATGCAGTGCAGAGAAGGTGATGCAGAGGCTCACACAGTTCCTTCGTCAACACTCTGAGCTAGGTGAAGGTGTAGCTGTTACTGGGAGGAGCCCACATAGTAGTTGCATCAGTTATCTAGGCCAACACAGAGGCAGAGGAGGGGAATATCAGACCTACGCAGTCCTAAATCATCTTTCTCCATAAGGAAGGATTGACACAGTGGCTAAGAGGAGCTGATATAGCTCTCATTGTGATTACATAGAGCCATAAGGGCTCATACTCTCCAATTGTCGGGGCTAAGGGAGCTAAGAATATTTTTATTTGTGGAGTTGGTGGGATGTTGTTTCTGTGAGTGCAGAACAATGTCTAAGGAGATTGAACCAAGGTAGAAAGAAGCACTACCTCGATAGATTTCTAGCTAAGAAATCTACAATTAGGTTACAGAAGCAAAGAAGGATTCAAGAGGAGTGATTCAACAATTAGCCAAAGGATTTCTGACAGGGTAATAAAGACTTAGAGAGATTCTAGAGAAGAAGAGCAGAGATGGTAGTGAATGGAATGAGGGGTCATTATAGATTGGATGGGGCTTCCAATTTTGTCATCAGGAAGGCCATGATCTTAACAATCCTAGATAAAAATCACATCAAGGACTATGCCTTAAAAACCATAGCTATCCCAATTGACCCAAATGCAAATGAGAAGTATGGCGAGGCTGAGGCGAAAGAAAAATTAATGATTCTAGACAGGGTCAGGGATCATGCCATACCACATATTGTTGAGAAGAACATAGCAAGGGAGATGTAGCATATGCTGACTACCTTATACTAGGGCTTTTCCCTGTAGCGATAGATGTTATTAAAGAATCAATTGAGGTCATGTAAAATGGTGAAAGGAAAGTAGATAGATCCATTCCTTGTGAGGTTGCAAGGAATTTCTGACCAACTTTCTTCGATGGGGTGTACACCGGATCCAAAGTTTATGGTCAGGACTTCCTTGAATGCAGTCTCCAAGGTGTGGGATGCATTTGTCTAAAGCATTTTGGGCAGAGTGACTCTCCCTAGTTGGGAGTGGGCAACTCTTTGACAACAGGAGATCATGAGGTTGAATAAAGCAGGGAGTAGTGGTAAGGGAGTTTGAATCAAGAAAGCAGAGGATGAGGATGCTGCTCTAATATCTACGGGACAATAAGGGGTTCATAAGAAGAAGAAGAAGAAAGAAATCTCCAAGATTAAGTACTTCAACTATGGGGAGTTGGGACATTATCCCTCTCAGTGCTCCAAGAATAAAGGCAAGGGAGAAGCTTTTGACTCCAAGGATACCCCAGCAAAGGTAGAGAAGGATGTTGAGACTAATGATGATTGCGCCATGAATTCTCATGTGCCTCCAGAGAAGAGGTGGCGAGACATAGAGTTGTAGTCAAGAGGACTACATGCAGGGGTAGGATCCTTGAGTTTCCCAAACTTTTCGATCACATATAGCTACGAGATCCCTTAAAAGTAGTAGCATGATGATAAGTGTCAGGTGGATTAATGTGTGATGGAGCAAGAAGGCAGTGCTAGAGTGTAGATGTCTATAGCAGCACAATGGAGGTTGTAGTAGTGTGAAAGGCACATAAGAGGTTGCAATAGTGTAGTCGTTGGAAATGGAGCATAGGTTAGTAGCATAGGTATCTTCAACATCACAAGGCTTCTAAACTAACGAAGATCTTAGTATTTGGGTCAAGTCAGTTACTTCTCAGTAATTGAGTTGCAATGTAGTAGTTAATAGTGGCAGTGCTATGGGTAGAATTATGCAGCATGTTTAGAGGGAGTTGTAATACAAATGTAGCAGTGGTAGTGACAGTGTCATGGGAAGAAGTATAGGAAGCAACAGTTTAGTGGATGTGGGGCAGTAAGCCTAGCATCATCACATAGGACCAATGTGGAGGAGTAGTGCGATGCTTCTATGTTGAAGAATTTCCAGAGCACATTCCTTGCTAAGAGGGAGTGTTTCTTTGGTAGCATTGGATGTGATGTATCCATGAAATTTGGTGGAGAGGCTAAGACAAATGAGATCCCTAAGACCAAAAAATAATTTGGATAAATTTCACCTGGAGGAAGAGATATTAAAATAATTAATATTCTTAGTGAGTTCCTAAGTCTAAACTTAGGAAAATAATAATATTAATGTGTATTAACATAAAGTGGGTGAGGGCCGTGGGGGTTTGGTCTAGTGGCAAGAGAGAAATTTGCTAAGTCGTCCGTGCAAATATATAGGTCACGAGTTCAAACCCCAAGAATATTGGAGGAACATTCAAGGCAGCCTCGGCGGGCCCTCCTAGAGGTTATAGAGGTAGTCTATGGGATTCGACCCCATGTAACACGAGTACGATACCACTGCTGTTGTCGATTCCTCTAATACAAAAAAAAAAAAAAAAACATAAAGCGGGTGAGAAAGCTCTAAGTGATGAGGATCAAGCCAGATCTAATCTTGGTTGTTGATTAGGGACTTAATTTCATACATTGAATCATCAACAGAAAAAGTATAAGAGGAGGCTTCGTGGTCACTTGGAGATACACCAAGAGAGATTAAGAATTTGATTTTCTAGGGTTGAGTTTGCTTATGAAATTGATTTAGAGATCAGTTGTAGTGAGGGGAAATTCAGCAAGGGATTTCGATCCAATGATGAAGAACACATAATAGAGAGGCAGTGAAGTGCCGGAAGAGGTAGTGTAGGCCCAGAAAGGGTTGATGCAAAGGCCAGAGGAGCGAGCATAGAGGACGTAGAGGGTCATAGAGGCTTCCACAGAAGCCATAGAGGCTGACACACAGGATGCAGAAGGCTGCAGAGGAATCGCTAGGAGATTCATTAGGGTAGACTGGGAGCTGATTAGTAGATCTTGAGTTGCGAGAGGGTGATGTAGTTTCGGAGTAGTTCTTGGAGTGGCTTTCATTGTCCATCACAAGGAACAGTGAGAGTCACTGTGGGTTTGATAATCTGGTTGTTAAATTACTAGAATATCTGTCTCTGGAGAGAGGTACTACTGCCAAGGATATTCTCTGAAGG
>APFE030986164.1:0-29884 GCA_000404065.3 Pinus taeda
ATGCTGCAAGAAGTTGATGTCATGATGAAAAGCCATCATAAATAGGTAAATTTTATTTATTGTTCATTTTGATTTTTGAAAGCATCTGGTTGGGTTGTTACATGGCTACCAAAAGAAGGTTGTATAAGTCACCTACAACTAATACTCATGTGATTGGCTAGAAGATATTGAAAGAAACATGACTTGGAAGAGGTAGTTGTATGAATAAAAGCCATATCTGGGCTAAAATATCACTTTCCAATGAAAAGGAGGATGGAATGACTATTGGTTCGACACTATGGTTCATTAAAGGGAAAGTGATAGAGAAGATGGTTGGATCCCTATGATAAAGTGATGATGAAGAAGGCTCCATGGTAAAGAAGATGAATTTCATGACATGATGCAGAAAGAGAAGCCCTACAAGCACATGATAGTACCATGATCTCCACCAAAGAGAAGATAGTTATTATTGGAAACAAGTCCCTAGTTGAGAAGTAGCTTGGGTAAGTTCCTTGTTAAAATGGAGCTTGGGACTATTCCTTTTATAGGAATGTGTAGATCCTCCCTAGTTGAGAGGGAGAGATAGGCACACCATTATTGTCTTCATTTTATGAAGAAATAATTGAGGATTGGGTAAGCATTTGAGATTGGTTATGATACTCTTTGAGGATATGGTAGGGAATCCAATATGCAACAGTATTTAAAGAGGAAATTACTTGAGGATGTGTTATTCCAAAAAATTAATGGGCCTAAAAGTACATACCTTGTGAGAATTTGTATGGGGTATGTGCCTTCAGAGACAATGATGGTTTCTATGAATCATTGGTCTCCCCAACATTTTTCTCTAATACCATGGAGAGATAGAGTTGTTAGTCAAGACCTTGTTATGTGACAATGTTGGATGATATGTTTGAGATGCACTGATATAAGCTAAGAATATAGCTCATGAGATGGCTTACCAATCTGGCTCCTTATGAAAATTCTTCAGTATGAGAATGTCCAAGTAATGTGTAAGGATTATGAATACCTTCCTAGTTAAGAGGGAGTGTTGAAATGCGTAACTAGGTTCGATCTTCATAATGTTTATTGTAATCATGATTTTATATATTTGATATTAAAGAGAGAGGAAATTTACTATTTACATTCTTGATGCATGGGTTTCATGCTCAAGATAAATTTATTTATAGTTCAAGCACCCATTGAGTGCTTCTAGGTTTTTCATATAGTTATGAAGTCAAAGATTCATTTCCATACACATAAGACCCCTTTGGGAATGTTGTATATTGTAAATAATTTTTTTGTAAAGTCAAAAGTATCATAAAGACCCTCCTGGGCCTTTTCAAACAAGTCAGCCTACAAGAAGGATCAAGTCATCCTCATGGCCAAAAATTCAACCTCCTAATAAGCCTATATATAAGGGAACCTAAACTTCATCTAGAGACATTCATTCAAGAAATAAAACAAGTGCGTTCTCCTCAAGAAAGAAGCTGGAAAAGTACAAAGATAAAGGAAAAGAAGAAAGAGAAGTAAGATCAAATTTTTGGACTTCTCTCTCTCTCATGTTAAGGTTTCTAAAGTAGCTACTAGATCGAAATTGCAGAAGTTATTGGGGAATTCAAAGTTACAAAAGAAATTGTTGGGGAAGTTGCAATTACAGAAGAAGTTGTTGGAGAAGTCAAATTTGTTGGAAATTCAAAGTTGTTGCTAGGTCAAAATTTGGAAGGCTAAAGTTTCTAGAAGTTGTTGGGTCAAAGTTGTTGGAAGTCATTGGGTCGAATTTGTTGGAAGTTGTTGGGTCAAAATTGTTGCTATATGCTAGGTCAAAGTAGATGGAAATTTTCATCAAGAAGGAGAAGTTTGAATTGGTCTTGGAAGGGTCTTTGACAAGGGTTTTAGGTCTTGGAATTCGTCATTTGAACATTGTATAAGAAGAGAAGAATTCTTGTGGATTTTCCTCTCAAGAGGAGACGTTTTGTCTCTCGCTTACAACCTACATTTTGTGTCATATTATCTATTTTATCTTCATATTTTTATAGTTTCTTGATGATAAGAACATAATAATAATCAAGTGAAATAAGAAGCTAATCAATTAAAGTAAAAATACATCACAAGCAGTTACCAATGTAAGATAAATCACCTAATTAAGTTTTCCTAAATATTTCTCAACACCCTTCATCCCCCCGAATCATGTATCCATAACCCTAATTGGAAGCAGAGTTCTAATAAATCAAGCTCTTGGCATCATTTTGATGGGGAAGCTAGGGCCCATAAGACAGGAACCCTGCTCTTTGGAAGAATTGGAGGGTTCTCCAAAGTTTAACGCCAGCAAGCCTATTCTAAAAGTCACAGGTTGGATTCCATTCCTTAGGAGATTCTAACTTTATGATGATTATATTTCCATGGCATGTGCCTGAGGGTTTGATGGTAAGATATATTTAATTGGTACTCTAGTGATGGCGGTGATGGAGGTGTTTTTGGCCCAAGCCATAGAAAATCCACAACAGGGGGATAAGTGGTTCAAAAATAAACAAGTCGAGCAAGGGGAGTGGAGTAGGTTTAGTATGCACCTGAGTTAAAGCATGCTTGGAAGAAGGGGATACCTTGGCACTATATCATGGAGAAGTGGAATAATTTACTATACATTCTACATAAATATGTTACCTGCAAAGGATGGCATGCAAACACTTATCTTTATCATATCATGTTTCCAATGCACTTTGAGTTGAATGAATGCATAATTTTTCCTTATTTTTTATGTAAAATATTGGAGTGTATGGCCCATGGCATCCAAAATATCCTTAAAAGTTCTAGATTAAGGTTGTATCATCATGAACTTGTGAAAATGTTAATCATTGAGAAGTTAAAGGAAAGTGAAATTACTTGGGAAAAACGTGTGTCAGTAAATTAATTTCACAACCGTCATTCTATACCTAAGGAAATATCAAAGGATAAGGAAATGAGGGAAACCCATAAGAGTTTGAATAAGGAGAAGGCATCAAAATAGCCTTTTGTTCAACCATTGAGAGTATGACAAAGAACAAAAATGTCACCCCATCCTCTCATGTGGCTTGTGTCAGTGTTCTAGATTCCCCTAAACACTTTGTTTCTATGGTTGATGCTCCTCTTCCATCCCCTCCTCATTGTACGAATGAGTCTACTCCCATTCCTTATCCATCCATATTAGATATGTATAAATTATTTACTGAAAACCAAATTCTTGTTTGTGACCTTGCTCTCATAAGAAAATCCCCAAATGTCAACATTTTTTTCTCAAACAATATTTTCATTGATCATTATATTATTCAAAAGAAAATACATGCACCCAAAATGACTAAGGTAAAGTCATATGTGTTTGAAGCCACAACTTTTATGGATCCACCAACTCTGGACTTTGAGTGTACTTTTGAATTTAATGAATGTTTACATTATGGACCTCAAAATAAAAATTTAAAGAAGAAGATTAAAAATATTAAGAAGTTAAAACATATAATCAAAGAATATAAGATTCTTAACGGGCATTTCAAGAGTGAAAATGGTATACTAAAGGTCTGAAATGGGGAGCTTCAAGAGGACACTAATACTCTCTACAAAAAATAACTAGCATGTTAAGATGGCCCAAAGTGTTGATTTTTTAGTAGCTTGGGAGGTACTCCAAGCCCTAAGGTTTAGGGTTTGGAGGGTGGAGCACCACAAGGGTCACTTGTGGGCATGGAACCCAAGCTTGGGGTTTTTCACCCATCATGATTTGGGCCAAAACCATGAACACATTTCGACGTGTGATGGATTAGGATGATAGCTCTCGTCAAGATGAATCCGAGGCAACGAAAATAGTTCAATTCCAAGTTGTAGAAATAAAGATATGAATTTTTGAAGTCATGGAGTGGGTTTGCACCAAATGAGTTAAGGTCAACTTAAGTTTAATAATCCTCTTGACATATGAAGAAGCTCTTGTTGGACATTTTTAGAGGCCCTTCTACTGTGTATAAATATGAGGTGATTGTGTCTCATTTAGGACATCCATTTGTGCAACATATAACAAGAAGAAAGCTCATTGAATAGAAGGGTGATCTCTGATTTGGCCACAAGCAAATAAGGTAGGACAAGCGAAGGAGAAACATGCTTGGGCAAGAATTTTCATGATTGTTTGGTAGGTCAAGGTTGTCTAGTAGGAAGGTCGAGTTAAAGGAAAAGGGATTGGGAATGTTTGAGGGTTTGGTTGAATATGGCCAATCCCAAAACAAGGTTCTCGCAAACCAATAAGTGGAGATCTAGGATAGCCACAGTGACTTGAAGGAAGACAGAGGTCTGTTTGAAGGCTACGACAATAGCAAACTACCTCAGCCTCTCAATGAGGGACAACCACATTCAAGGGGAGAAATTATGGTCAGAAGTTAAGGGTTGGAAAGAGACTTTGATGTTGCCCCAACTAGGCCAAGGTTACTACAAAGGAACAGACCCTAAAACAGTGAGCTTAAACTATGTATTTCAGTGCATTTTTGTAGATGTTAGAACCATGTTTGGATCAGTTTCTATTGCAGTCAATGGGAGCCAAGTTGAAGGCTTGGTTTGGTGATCGGGAGCCTTCATAGGAGCAGATTATATAGTGAATTTTTGGGTTCCATTGGTTTGGTGGAGGGGAGTGTGTTGGCTACCCAAAGTAGCCCTAGAAAATCAATCTTGAAGTGATGAAGAGAGTTCAAGGTTGGGTGAATTATGGTGCCTAATGTGAAACACTTTGATGGAAAAAAGTGACTTCTATATTGGTATATTGGAGCTCAAGGATTGGCCAGCCTAGAAGATTAAATTTTATCAGCTCGAGTTCACTGAAGTAGAAGTGAATTGCAACAATGATAGGTGGCATCCCTCATGGAGTCTCTATGTGTTTTCCTTTGAAGGACAAAGGGGAATCTAGAGAGCAGTATCAAAGCAAAGAAATGACAGGACAAGATACAACATAGAACTTGAAACAAAAATTTTCATTGTATCTTGTATTCCATATATTGTTGTATTATTTAGATTGGTTTAATATAACAAACATTGGGTTGTACATTATTGTACAATATTTTGTTAAAATTGTGTATACTTGTGCATACGTGATTTACTTATTTATATTTTATGTTCTGCAAAGTAGTTCTTGTTGACATTCTTGGTTTGGTAGCAACATATATTTTAAGATTTTAACCTAGACCCAAGATCATGGAAATTCAACATGGTATCAGAGTGTTTCTAAGCTACTTTGGAAATCAGTGAATAAGAGTTGTGCACAACGAAGTACAACTTAAGAGGGATTTGTACACATTGTAGGTGACAATGTCGAAGTTGAAGGTAGGTATCCAGTATGAATACAGGTTGGAGGGGTTGTCCAACTATAGTCCATGGAAGGAATGGATCAAGTTGGTCTTGTAGGTCAACAGGATCTGGGAGTTTTCTAAGAAATACATAAAGTAGCCATCATACCCAAAGGAGCTAGAATTGTATGTGGATTTGGATACGAGGGTGAGATTTATCATCGTTGATGGTGTGAGGATTCCCTAATACCTCATTTGTCTGGGAAGAACAATACACTTGAGATGTGGATGGCTCTTCAGAATTTCTTCCATAATAAGAACAAGAACCGGGTATTGGCATTGGAGGATAAGTTGAAGTCCACCAAGATGATACAGGGTGAAGAAGTGGCTTCATATCTGACGAGATTTCCTCAGGTCAAATATGAGCTTGATACCATCGGTGTGACTATTTTAGATTATGATATGGTGAGGATTACTTTGAAATGGTTCACCAAGGAATGGAAGCCCTTCATCAGAGGGATTGTTTCCAAAGACAAATTGCCAAAATGGAATAGGCTGTGGGATGACTTCATTTAGGAAGAGTTGCAAAATGAGGATCTTCATTCAAAGAAGAGGGCTTCAAAGGATGACCTGGCACTTGAAACACGAATGAAGGGTAAGAAGAAGAACTTGAGTAAAGACAAGTATTTCAACTGTGGTGAGATGGGTCATTTTTCGTCAAGATGTCTAATGAAGAAGAAGGGAGATGACGAGAAGAATAAATGAAAGCAAGTCATCGATGTTGCCACTTCTTATAAGATATATTATCTCATTTCTCATAGGGTATTATCAATGAGGATGGATGGTACGTGGAGAGTGGTGTGACGAAACATATGTCAGACGAGGTTCTTGAGACTCTAGATGAATGGGACTCAAAGTTTCACATGGTGTTTGGTGACAAGAGTCAGAAGGAGATCTGAGGATCGGGAGTTGTGCCATTTAGAATGGAGACATGATGAGTGATGCAAATATAGGATATATTATTTGTACCAGGACTCAGATATAGCATGATATTTGTCTCAATGATCAAGAAGAAAGGGTTTGAGGTCTTGTTCCAATATAAGAAGATAAGACTTAGTCCTGGAGGCTCTAGCTCTGTTGGGATTGTGCTTGAAGTTAGAGAGAATGGTCTATATTAGTTTATGGTCAAGTGTATAGATCATGGAAGGAAGCAAGTGGAGTAGGTGCAGATTCCATAGAAGTAGGTGTAGGTGTAGGGTTCAAAGGAGTAGGTACAGGTTCCCGAGAAGAAGGTCCATATTTTAAAGGCTCAGAGGGAGTCGAGTTCTAGTGAGAGCTTGCAAATTCAAAGGGAGACATTATAGCCCAAGAAGAGCATGTGTTTATTGAGAAGCAAGGGTGCTTCCACATCTGGTAAGAAGGAATCATGTAGGGATTGGAAAGTGATACAAGAGAATAGGAATAAGCAATATTCTTCCAGTGATAGTGACACTTCTAAAAGAGGTGTAGTTCATGCTACAGGCATTGTTGCAGTGGTGAGCACTAAGAGTTGGGCGAGTGTTACGAGTAGTGATGATGATGATTAGTTACTTCCTAATATTGGATTTACATCCCTGGCTAAGAGGGAGTGTTGATTTTTTATTAGCTTGGGAGGTACTTCAAGCCCTAGGGTTTATGGTTTAGAGGGTGGAGCACCATAAGCATCAATTATGGGCTTGGAACCTAAGATTGGGGTTTCTAACCCATCATTAATTTATCCAAAACCATGAGTACATTTCGACATGTGATGGATGAGGATGATATCTCTTGTCGAGACAAATTCAACACAATGAAAATAATCTGATTCTGAGTTGTATAAATGGATATATGAATTTTTGAAGTCATGAAGTGGTGTTAATTTATGGTATGTTCTATGCTTAGAGAAATTTACTTCTCTTTATTATTATTATTCACAGATTAGCAATCACATGTGCATAAGTAAAGTGTAGATAGAACATTAAATGATCAACAGAAAACAAGCCAAGACAAGAGACACAAGATGTGGCGGCTAGCCAGGGGCGAACCCCAATATGGGGGAACCCTTTGATAAAATCTTCTTTTATCTTCAATAATTCAGCAGAGAGAAATAGTACAAAAATATGATTTATATCAGCAATAGAAAACCCTAGATCAGTAGCATCAGCATTAGCGGCTTCATCATCAAAACTAGGGCAGTCGATATCTCGCAAACCGAGTGTCGGATCGGCTTGATTCCTTGACCCAAAAATGCAGAATTCATAGGAGATCCAGGTACACCTATAGCATAGTTCAGAGGAGGAGGTCTGATGGTCAACTCTAGTCAAACTTTGGATCTGCAGTTACAACTTCAGGTTTTGCACCTTCCTTCCACACGTGTGAGAGAAGTGTCACCTACTGCACAAGAGAGAAGAGCCTCTTTACTGCGCTGGAGAGAGAGAGAGATGTGATGAGTTGAGTGAGTCCAAATGAGGAAAATTCCTCCTGTATTTATACACATTTGATGATAATTGAATAGATGTGACTGTTGGGCTTCTGAGCCTACATGAGTTGTTGGTAGGCTTGATAATTATACCATAATCAAAATAAATTCATATCTCCATAAATACTTATCGAAATCGGATGATCTTTAGATCAATCCTACACCTCTCGATGAGAGGAATCTAATAAAAATATTATGAGCCATGAATAAGATGACCTAGATGGATTTTGGCCCTAGTTTCCAAATTTAACACTCCATCTCAACTAGAGAGAACTCCATCTGCAATATGTATGTCGGTTGCTACTATTCATCCATCAAATGCACTGCTTTGTATAGCTTGACCCTTGCCCTACTCTGATCTATTCTTCTTGTTCTGCTTTGTCTTGTTCTGCCTTGTACTACTCTGTTTCGTTATGCTCTATTCTATTCTGCTCTATTCTATTCTACCCTGTACTGATCTGCACTGCTCTACTCTATTCTGCTATGCTCTGCTTTGTTCTGTTATGCTCTGCTTTGTTCTTTTTTTCTCTACTTTTGTCTGAATTATGAAGAAGAAGAAATGATTGAGGATGCATCATATTGACTCAAATTCAGTCTTAGAGTATGTACCACTGGTCCCAGACCGGTCTCAACCAAACCAAAGTCAGCATAATAGTGAGTACAACTCCTACCACTGGTCCCAAACTAGTATCATCCTCCACTGACTCAAATTTAATCTCATAGTGTGTACCATTGGTCCTAGACCAGTCTCAACCGACCTGAAGTCAGCGCCATAGTAGGTACCACTCCTACCACTGATCCTAGATCAATGAAGGTCATCCTAACATAGGGAGTACAATAGATACAATGATGCGTCCATCAGAACTACTGTGGTCCCTAACTTCATTTCCCTGATCATTGATCAGATGAGAGGTACTTCCCATGAGTCCTTGACTGCATGGGTAGGATGCCTTGATAGGAGAACCTAATCAATCCCGTCCCCACAAGAGAACTAATCATCTTGCTACAATTGTCATGGAGAACACATCATCCAAACCTCACATGAGAACTAATCATCCTGCTACATTTTGTCATGGAGAACACATCATCCAGACCTCACAGGAGAACTAATCATCCTACTACATAGTCGCCACGGGGTGATACAGGGAAATTTTTTATGCTTTTACCCTGTGGTCATATGTCGCTCCAAGAAGTACCCTGCACCCCCTCCTGGAGCTACAAGAGTTCCATATATCATATAGGACACTCATCAAAGGGTTTCTAAACGACACCAAGTCATTCTCGGAAAGTCAAGAATTTGACCTTTCCTAGGGGCTTTGTTAGAATGTCAATGACTTGTTCATGTGTACCGATATGTTGGAGCTTTATAGCTCCCTTCTGCACCATATCTCAAATAAATTGGTACTTGATATTGATATGCTTGGAGCGATCATGAAATACGGGATTCTCTGACAAACGAATCCCACTCTAGTTGTCACATAGGATCACGATGGTATCCAATGTAAATCCAAATAGTTCACTAAAGAGATTCCACAACCAGACTGCCTCACAGGATGCCATGCTAGCAACAATATACTCTGCCTCAGTGGTGCTCAAGGCCACTGACTTCTACTACCTACTCATCCAGGATATCGAAGTAGATCCCAAGGAGAAATAGCAAACAAAAGTGCTCTTATGATCCACCACACTGCCTACCCAATCAGCATCAATGTATCCAAGTAGTCTCACATCTCCAGTAGTGTATCTTTACCCATAAGTGATTGTGCCGCGAATATATCTCAACAGATTCTTGGCACCAATCCAATGTATATGATGAGGTTCAACCATATGTTGACTCAACGTGTTGACTGTGAAGCATATATCTAGACGAGAGTTCACTAAGAACATTAATGCTCTGATGAGTTGACGATACTTGGTGGCATTTTATAAAACAGGTCCAGCAACGTTACCACTTAGCTTCTTAAAGTCAAGCTCCATCGGGGTAGTTACAGGCTTACAGTCTACCATACTGAATCTTTCCAATATCTTCACCGCATATTTTCCTTGAGATAGGAAAATTTTCGTTGGCTTCTGCCAGACTTCAAGTTCTAGGAAATTGTGCATCAATCCTAGGTCCTTCATTTCAAATTCAGAAGCCAACTCCCTCTTACATTTGTGAATGAGAGGGTCTGCACCTATTAGGAAAAGGTCATCCACATATAGAACCAGTATGAGATGTTTTTCATCTTCAACCTTGAAGAAGAGGTTAGGGTCGACTTCACTCCTAATGAACCCCAGCTTCATCAAGTAGTTGTTGATCCTTTCATACCATGCTTGGGGTGCTTGCTTCAGCCCATAGAGAGCTTTCTTCAACCTGCATACATGAGATTTTTTATCATGATTCTCAAATCCTTCGGGCTGCTCCACGGAGACTTCTTCTCTGATCGAACCATGTAAGAACGTTGTCTTGACATCCATCTGATCTAGATTCCATCCTTGTGAAGCCACAAGGGCTATGATTGAGTGAATGGTGGTATATCTGGCAACAGGTGTAAATATCTCGTCATAGTCTATATCTTCCTTCTGGGAGAAGCCACGAGCGACAAAACAAGCCTTATATTTTTCCGTACTTCCATCTGCTGCATCCTTTATTTTGTAAAGCCATTTAGAAGTGACAACTGTTTTGTCCTAGGGTCTGGGAACTACTTCCTAGACATCATTCTTCATAATAAACTCATATTCTTTGGTCATAGCATCCTTCCATACTTGATGTTTGACGGAATCTGAGAATGATGAAGGCTCATTTTGTATGATTGTGCTCATGATGGTCAAGTAACCCTAATATCTATTGGGTTTCTTACTTTCACGAAAGGTTCCTCGGGGTGCAGTGTGTCCTTCAGCATCATCAAGTAGCCTCCTAAGCCAAGAGGGCCTCTTCCTGGAAGAGGAGGGCTCAAGTGGATCAATAGGATCCATGAGTTCTTCCACATCATGCATTATTTCATCACCCTTCTCTTTCATTTCCTTGGTGTTGGCTTCTTGAGAGTTCTTCGAATTCAGAAGATTTTCCACCTTGTTGAGGGCCATATCTTCGTCAAAGGTGACATCATGACTAATCACGACTTCCCTTTGACCGGAAACATAGATTCTATAGCCCTTTGTATTTTCACCATAGCCCACAAAGATTCCTTTCTTTCCAGATGCACCCAATTTATTCCTTTTCTCTTTCGGCACATGAAAATATACAGGGCTTCCAAAAATTCTAAAATGACATACGTCAGGTTTCTTACCGGTGAAAATTTCTTCAAGAGTCTTGGAACCCAATGTTTGATGAGGGCATCGGTTTTGTACATATACGGTAGTGTTTGCAGCTTCGGCCCATAGAAACTTTGGAAGTCTTTGATCATGAAGCATGGCACAGACAGCTTCCACAATTGTATAGTTCTTCCTTTCCACCACACCATTATTTTCAGGAGTATATGGTGTAGTAGTCTCTTTCTTGATGCCAGCCTCTTTACAAAATTCATGAAACTCGTTAGACTCATATTCAGTCCCATTATCAGTCCTTAAGATCTTGATCTTCTTTTCGGTTTGATTCTTGATCATGTTTTTGAAGTGTCAAAACCAAGAGAACACTTCATCCTTCCTTTTCAAGAAGTATATCCAAATCTTTCGAGAATAGTGATTTGTAAAAGTAAGATAATATAAATATCCTCCCAAGGAGTTCATAGGCATCATACCAGATATGTCTAAGTGAACCAGTTGTAATATATCGGAGGTCACTTGCTTTAGCTTGAGGGGAATGGTCCCCTTTTGAGCTTTCCTTCGGCACATCCTGGACATGCACCTTATTTCTCTACTCAGAATTTAGGCATCCCTATTACCATTTGTCTTACATCGAGTAGAGATTTATAATGAAGGTGGGCAAACCTTTGATGCCAAAGTTCAGACTGAATAGATGTGTCACAAGACATGACACCTAGCAGACTTCCACTGACCTGATATAATGAATCAACTCAAAACCCAAGAGTGAAGGCATATTTATCATTATTTTTCCATACACGTACCTTGCCGTCACTAAAGGTCACCTTGTAGCCTTTGTCTTCCATTGTTGATATGGACACTAGGGTCTTCTTGAGGTCAGGTACATATAATACATCCTGTAAGTGGATCATATTTCCTTCATTCAATTTAAGAGAGACATTGCCTACACCTTTCACGGAATATTTCATATTATCTCCAAGGACAATTTCCAGGGTAGTTTCCTTCTCTATTAGATTATGGAGAACTTCTTTGTAACTAGTGAAGTGCCTTGATGCACCACTATCAATGAGCCAAATTCCCATTGACTCTGAAGGATCAGAAGCAAATAGAGTAGTTGGTAAATAATATTCATCTTGCTTATTTTCAGCAATGTTGGATTCATACCTGGAATTTTTAACCTTCTTGAATGGTTGTCCTGTTCCTTGATTACTAGCACTCTTTTTACCTTTTCTATTAGATTTCCCATTCCTTTGATTGCCATGAGAGGAATTTTGATCATCGTCCTGATGTGAGATCTTTCTATTAGGGCACTCCTTCACATAGTGACCTGGTTTATCGCAAATGTAACGTCGTCCTTTTCTTCCACCCTTAGGTCCAGCCTTTCTTTTTTATTTAGTCCCGAAATTATTTCTTTTCTTAGCATGAGAAGAAAAGGCAGTAGGAGGACCTTTTAGGGATGGGCATTTCTTGTTCTTCTACCCTTGTTTCTTCTTGAATGCATCTAGCCATTAATTCCTTGAAACCAGGAATTAAATTATTGTTCAAAAGAGTAGTCCTGAACACATATCATTCGGATGGTAATCCTCCACGAGTTGTGAGTGCCATTTCCCTATCAGTAATAGTCTCCCAAATAGATAGGAGATTGTTCCTGATCTTTGTATTCTTAAGAAGTATGCTTGCATACTCTCATCTTTTCCCTTCTTAATTTCCTTCAGCTTATTTCTAAGAAACAGGACTTGATTTGCATCATTAACTTTAAATAAACTCACCAGTCTATCGTATATTTCCTTGGAGGTGTTCAATTCGGAGATGTAGGCCACCAAGCACTTGTCGATAGAGTCTTAGATGATCTTCTTTGTTTTGACTTCGTCAGTTTTCCATTTGTTCCTCGCAGCAGCGGGTGCATTTGATGGAAGCCAATAATATTGCCTCTCACATGGTCCAACACTCCTTGATCTTCTAAGGTTAGATTGAAAGACATCTTCCATCCGTGATAGTCAGCTTTCTCACAGAGCTTGTCTTTGGCAGGGAAGAGTGTTGAGGACCCCATAGTTCTTTTAGGATAGCCTTGCCAATCTTCTCTCTGGTGATTGCTCTTGCTCTTGCTCAAGCTTTGTCTTCACCTCAGCTTTGATACCATGTTAGTATATGGTATGTTCTATTCTTAGATCAATTTACTTCTCTTTCTTATTATTATTCATAGATTAGCAATCACATGTGCATAAGTAAAGTGTAGATAGAACATTAAACAATCAATAGAAAACAAGCCAAGACTCTTAAACACACATGGCAGCAACATAATCTGAAAGGTAAAACATGAGAATAAATTTTTTATTAACAAAGCATATACATTTACAGTACATGGTTTGACCGTTGGGTTTCAGATCCCAAGGTCTCTTGGACTTCCTTTTGTCTATTCGGCTTCCACACTAACCCATTGAGGACTAGGTGTCCAACATTCCCCTCCCTTAATCCGAAGGGTTATGTATGAGTCGAAGAAGAGAGTTGTAATACAAAATGTGCAAAAATGCATGGCAGCACTAGGTTGAATGTGCTCTCTGAAATGTTGGTATAAAGGGTGATGGTTTAAGGATGACCACCAACACTAGAACGCTTAGTGCAGTTCCTGAAACTCTTCCAAAATTACTAAGAAGCTGAGGTCTTTTGCTAGAGGAAGTGCTCCTATTTTTTTGAAGAGGGAAACCTTAAACCATGAAAGGGAGGTATCACCCCGCATAAAAGGGAGAACTTCAACCTAAAAACGGAAGTTTCAACCTGTGATGGTTTAAGGATGACCAACAACTCTAGAATGCTTAATGCAATTCTTGGAACTCTTCCAAAACTGGCAAGAAGATGAAGTCTTCTGCTAGAGGAAGTGTTCTCAATTTTGTGAATTCTTCTGAAACTGGAAAGAAGCTGAAGTCTTCTGCTAGAGGAAGTGTTCCAGATTACCAACTGAAGGCATGTTAAGGGACATCTTTGTTTCTGGCTACAACTCTGAAACTAGTGTGGCAGGTTGTGGCTCAGGCTCGCTTGATGTGACTTTGAAGCTTGTATATGACCATCATTTCCCCCCCTATTAGATACAAGGTGAGATGATGGAGAAAACTAAACTACAAGACTGTTCAATACTCTAGAACAAGTTCTGACATGTGATTGGAATATCTTCTTGGTTGTTGATGCCCATTTCCAAGAAGCAATCCATCCAATATGAATTTTTGTTCTTGCAGGAGGTTTGTTTTTGAAGCATCTGTTTGAAGAATGACTAGTTTTATGACAGTGCTTACATGGATGAAGATCAAAACAGTGATCTTTCAGATGGCCAACTTGGTTACAGTGTTGGCATTTCACAATCTGTTGTGGTGGGTGTTGTTGTTGCTGTGGAAGAGAACCAAAACCTGAAACAGCTGAAGTGGAACTGTCATGAAGGACAGGGGAAGATGAATCATCCTCAAGAAATCCAGCAGTTTGAAATTGGATCGGTTTTGAGTAATCTGGAATATGCAAGGACAAATCCTTTTCATATCCAAGACTAGTTCTATGCTTGTTATGGACAAGTTGTTCCCAAGGTTTGATGATGGGCTTGGGAAGTGCAGACTGAGTTTCTGCTTCTGCATGTACAACTTTTGCTTTATTGGGCACTGGATCAGAATGAACTTGCTTTATTGGGCACATAAGCAGGTTCAGAATGATGACTCATCTGTTTTAATTCCTTTTGTTGAAGTTGAAATTCAAGCTCCAAAAATTCTATCTTCTCTTGTGCATTTTGCAAACAAATTCTAATGTTAGCCAGAGAGGATTTGTTGATTTTTACTGTGTCAAAATTTACCAAAACTCTAATACTTCATAAGCTTTCCCCATTTTCTCCAGTTCAAGAGTGCCAAGAAAAATTTAGAATAATGACAACAATTTTAAGCACTTGAATTCTCTAGAAATAAATATGTAGACACTTGCATCATAGTCGATATAAAACAATCTTGTCCCCTTTGAAATAATTCCCTTCCACAATTTAATGGCTTCATATTTTGAGTACTTGAAGGAAATTGAAAGCACTTCAAGTTAGCACATGTTGGAATTTATACATGTGTTTGTCCTTTACTGTATTGCAATTAAAACACTCATACATTTGAATTGTTGTTGCAAAGAAATAGCAGACAATCTGGTGCATATAACACTAATATCACCCCCAAAAATTAAAGCAACCTTCTCATTAGAACCTGTTGATAAAAACAAATTTGTTTGTTTCACATAAATTTATGCCCCAACTGCACAACAGGAATAAGTAAATTGAACAAGTAGCAACTTTAAATTGAATTGGATCTTTCAAATACTCCTTCACTTTCTCAGCCAGTGGAAAATAATAGTCAAGTTCAATAGTGACTGCTAATACATTCTTGTAACCATTGATGATAGCATGTGGAACAGCTGCAATTATGGGATTACAAATCGCTAGAGAAAGCGTTGTACATAATCTCATAAACTGCAAATTTATTTTTATGGTGTGCCAAAGATGGTCTTCCATAACTATTCGAACACATGCATATTCCTAGAAGTTAGTTCATGCATCATATGATACTCGGTCTTTAAAATAAAAATACCAAATATAGCCCTTCAAAAATTTCAACGCAACATACTAGGAGTTATGCATGGACTTGGCTCCATTCCAACACATTGCCTTTTAAAAAAGTCTATTCAACACATGCCATCTACAACCCAATAAATTTCAACGCATGTATGAACTACAGTTATTCAAAACTTTAATGCATGTATGAACACAATAGCATCATTTTTAAGGGAAATCAATGCACGGTTAATGGAACCATACCAAAACAACCAACGCACAGTATATGGAGCCACACCAAAATGACCAATGCACAGTGTTCAATTCACATGGAAATAACTTGAATAGTGCCAAAACTAACTCGCATATATCACCAATTTGTATTCTCGGCATATATTTAATGTTCTATCATGAATGGTTCAATGCACCTTCTTCACCAATACACAGTCATGTGCGGGAGTCTTCAACGAACATCGTTCCAACACCACTTTTTTTTTATGGGAACTCAAAGCATACCATATATTGAATATGTATTGTTGTTGGTCATATATACCATAGCATTTTACCATGACCTTCAAAAATATTCAGCTCGAAATTAAATTCACCAACGGATCATCCAGTTCAAGCACATAGTTCAAATGTAAGAATCTTGTGGCACAATTTTCACACACTAGTTGCGTGAATCCGATCTTAGTCGCCTCCCTTATACCATACAAACAAAATACTCAGACATATTTCATAACAAAACAAGGAGAGCTGGGAGCAGCAAGTCCCTGAATTTGATTGACTGCTCTAGTCTAGCGACATCCCCAATAGCAAATGCTACTGAAATCCTTCCAAAGGGCTTCTCAGTCAAGTAGCTTTTCGGGGCTTCAATGAATGCTCTCAAGGTTAAAAGTCAAGTCCTCTCATTAGACTGACCTACTGCTAAACTCCAAAGCTGGAAGCTGGAAATCAAGGGAAGACAATTTGTATGGCATTGAAGACATCATTGCGGTACTGCGTGCCTTGGAGCAGTATGAATGCGTGCCTAGAGTAGTATTTGTGCGGAGACTGAGACAGTGAGACAGCACTATAAATTGGGAGACTACCACGGCCAGCACCACAGATACCTAAATGGAGAAGATTTACAGTGTTATACAATTGGGAGACCAAACCAACAGCGTGGTATAGAATAGCTTGAAATCTTTGGTTCTATCCACTAAACCTTGTGTATCTCATGACAACACCTTCAAGATAAAGGTTTAATTGACGTTGAGAGAGTATTTCTTATGATTCCCTCTGAACAATTATGAACAATCAAATGCCTTTTGCAATTCCGTCACTAATTGCAAATATTGGTTAACTGAGGCACGACAGAGATAACCCCATCAAAAATCAGCAGGGGTTTGAACTTGTAGAGCAACACACCACACTGAGCACACCAAGTGACATTGCATAAATGATTCAACGCGTAATACAACTGAGAAAGCGGGATATTTGAGTGTGACTATTCGACTTACACAACCAGTGCAATTAATATAACTTTATTCAACTTGGAAAAAAACTCTATTCAAATATCAGCATACACACAATAATGGAGTAACATCACATAGAAATCAAATGAAATACTAAGAGTGTGGCGTTACACATATTGTGCCATTCAATGACAAGTAAGAGGTGTGTTTTTACTAGGGCAGAGATGGTAGGTCTGAGCAAGGAGCGTTTTTTTAGAAGTTAGGTTTAGAATGCAACGAATAGCTTTGAGCGAAAGTTAGGTTTGGCAGAGTAATGCCTACTGCAGTTGGACCAATATGTAGATTGACATAACGCATTAGACTTGGTAATATTTTCTCTGCATTCTTAATGTAGGTATGCAGGTGACTGTTGGAGGGCGGACTATTCATAGAGAATAAAACGTATACTGACACCATCAAGAGGGTATTATATGTCAGAGAAAAGCAGAGGAGTAGTGCCTTTATATGCAGATGAATAAAAATGACGTTGGAGAAATGATGGGTTGCAGCTAAAATTTAGCTAAGAAAATATTCATGAAATGCAGAATTAATGGCAGAAATGACCTGCACAAAAAGGCCATAAAACAAGTGGCTCAAAGAAATTATGCAGGATAGGAAGAAGCCTGCTCTGCTATCATGTTAAACACACATGGCAGCAACATAATATGAAATATAAAACATGAGAATACATTTTTTATTAACAAAACATATACATTTATAATACATGGTTTGACCATTGGGTTTCACATCCCAAGGTCTCTTAGACTTCCTTTTCTCTATTCGGCTTCCACACTAACCCATTGAGGATTAGGTGTCCAAAAAAGACAAGAGACACAAGATGTGGTGGCTAGCCAGGGACAAACCCCAATATGGGGAAACCTTTTCATCAAATCTTCTTTTATCTTCAATAATTCAGCAGAGAGAAATAGTACAAAAATCTGATTTATATCAGCAATAGCAAACCCTAGATCAGCAGCATCATCACTAGTGGCTTCATCATCAAAAGTAGGGCAGTCGATATCTCGCAAACCGACCATCGAATCGGCTTGATTCCTTCACCAAAAAATGCATCCTTTAGAGGAGATCTAGGTACACCTACAATGTAGTTCAGAGGAGGAGGTTTTATGGTCAACGCTAGTCAAACTTTGGATCTTTAGTTGCAGCTTCAAGTTTTGCACCTTCCTTCCACACGTGTGAGAGAAGAGTCACCTACTGCACAGGAGAGAAGAGTCATTTTACTGCGCCGGAGAGAGAGAGAGAGAGATGTGATGAGTTGAGTGAGTCCAAAAGAGGAAAATTCCTCCTATATTTATACACATTTGATGATAATTGAATAGATGCGACTGTTGGGCTTCTGAGCCTACATGAGTTGTTGGTAGGCTTGATAATTATTCCATAATCAAAATAAATTCATATCTCCATAAATACTTATCGGAATCGGATGATATTTAGATCAATCCTACACCTTTCAATGAGAGGAATCTAATAAAAATATTATTAGCCATGAATAAGATGACCCACATGGAGTTTGGCCCTAGTTTCCAAATTTAAGAAGTGGGTTTGCACCAAATGAGTTAAGATCAGCTTAAGTTTAGTAATACTCTTGATAATCGGACAAGCCCTTGTTGGACGTTTTGAGAAGCCCTTCTATTTTGTATAAATAGGAGGTGATTGTATCTCATTTAGGAAATCCATTTATGAAACATATAACAAGAATAAATCTCATTGAAGAGAAAGGAGATCTCTAATTTGGCCATGGGGGAATAAGGTAGGACCAACGAAGGAGAAACATGCTTGGGCAAGAATTTTCATGACTGTTTGGTAGGTCGAGGTTCTATAGCAGGAAGGCTAAGTGAAAGGAGAAGGGATTGGGCCTGTTTGAGGGTGGATAGTCCCAAAACAAGGTTGTTACAGACTTGTAGGTGGAGATCTAGGGCATCCATGGTGCCTTGAAGGAAGAATGAGGTTTTTTTGAAGGTTAGGATAGCACCAAACTACCTCGTCCTCTCAAGGAGGGACAGTCGCATTCAAGGGGAGAAATTATGGGCAAAAGTTAAGGGCTAGAAAATGACTATGATGTTTCCCTAATTAGGCTGAGGTTATTGCAAAGGAACATATCCTAAAACATTGAGCTTAAGGTATGTATTTCAATGCATTTTTGTAGGTGTTGGATCCATGTTTGGATCAATTTTGGATCTGTTTCTATTGTATCCTATGGGAGCCAAGTTGAAGGCTTGATTTGGTGATTGGGAGCCTTCATAGGAGCAGATTCTACAGTGAAGTGTTGGGTGCCATTGGTCTGGTGGAGGGCAACATGTTGGCTACCAAAAGTAGCCCTAGGTAAGAAATATTGAAGTGATGAAGAGAGCTAAAGGTTGGGTGAAGTTTGGTGCCTAATTGTGACTGCTAGATTGGAAGATTGGAGCTCAAGGATTGGCCAACCTAGAAGAGAATATTGGATTAGCCTTTGTTCATTGAAGTAGAAGCGAATTGTAGTTGTGATAGGTGGCATCCCTCCTAGAGTCTCTATGTGTTGTCCTTTGAAGGACAAAGGGGCATCTAGAGAGAAGTAAAAAAGTGAAGGACCGACATGACAAGATAAGACATATAATTGTAGCGAAGATTTTCATTATATCTTGTATTCCATAGATTGTTGTATTATTTAGATTGGTTTAATATAACGAACATTGGGTTGTACATTATTGTACAATATTTTGTTAAAAATTGTGTTTACTTGTGCATATGTGATTAAATTCTTTATATTTTCCAATGTGAAAAGTAGTTCTTGTTGAGATTATTGGTTTGGTAGCATCAAATATTTTAAGATTCTAACCTTGACCCAAGATTGTGGAAATTCAACATGAAGATGGCACATGAGAAAATTCACTCTATTGGTTCATAATAAGAATTTGAAAAGGAAATTGAAACATGTTAAGAAGGTAAGTAGTGTTAAAATATGCAACTATGTTTGGTCTTCACAATGCCTTATGTAAATTTGATTTTATGCATTTGATGTAAAGAGAAAGAAAACTTATTATTATTATTTTTCTATAGCATGGGTTTCATGCGCTAGGTCAATTTGGTTTAGGTCAAGCACCCATTGTGTGCTTATAGGGATTTTTCATAGAGTTAAAGAAGTCAAAGAGTCATTGTAATATGTAAAGTACCCTGTTAGGAATTTTGTATCATGTCAAAATAATTTATGTAATTCAACATTGTGTCAAAAGTCTCCCTCCAAGACCAAGTCGGCCTTCTGTTGACATTCCGATCAACACCCTCCAAAATTCTACCTACTCTTGAATGTTGGACCCTATTGAGGATAAAATATACTATCACCCTATGGTTACTTCATGCTAAAATGATGTTTCACAAAGTGTTTAAGTATCATTCTCGAGTTTTAATTGTTAAAGTCACTTGCTCACAGATGCTCAGTGCTTGATAAACTTATGAGCACACTTTCCTTATGAAAGCTTAAATAAGCACAGCATTGTCCATCTAGATAGTGCTTGTGTGATGTTCAATTCATGTCAGTAGCCAGTGCACACTTTCCACTGATAGTTCCCTTGCTTTGGTTGCGTACTATTTCGATGAGTTTTCCCAACTGCCATATTTACGCACCTTTGTTTTCATGAGTTTCATTTCATGTTCATGGCTATCACTTTTACTTTCTTTCAATTTGATATGTGTATTTTTCATGTAATATTCACTTTGGCATGTATCACTTTCATGTTGTTCACATTTTCAAGTGTCGTTTTCATTTTTTCTTGTTATCGCATGTGTCACTTCTATTGTTTTCACTCTTGCATGTGTCACACCTTTGTGCATCACTAGAGTTAGTTACGGTGCATTTATTTGCACTAAATATTCTTACATATCATTATAATATGCACTAGACACTTTCCTATATCTTAGCACACCTTTTTATCATAGTTGTAACTTGTGTTCTAAGTATAACAATGGGTCATCTTAATTGTCACACTTAGAAATAACTATCATTTTGTTGTTGTTTCAAGGTGTGACTATTGTTTATGAGTCCTGTGAATTATCTTGGCTTGTATCAATGGAATTCATGTGTAATATCCATGTTCTAGTATCTTTTTGATGCATTTCCCTTTCTTAATCTACTGATCTCACACTAAGCCAGTTAGGAGCCCTTCTTGGTCCTACTGCCTAGTGCAATCTCACACTTAGCTAGTTAGGAGCCCTTCTTGGTCCTACTGCCTAGTGCAAGTTAAGAAAGCTTCAATCCTTCACTAGGTGATGAGAATAGCATATTCATGGGCCTCAATGATTAAATTATAATCAATCTTGTGCACTCAGTCTCTTCTAAGGTCTCCCCCCTTTAACAGTGCATTAGCACTCCCTAGGCTAAGTGATTGAGCCCTTTACTGTCTCCCTCAATGAAAAGCACATTCTAGATGAACAATCAATCAATTCCTAAGCCTAAGCACACTTCAAACTCACAGTAAGTGCACTTCAAAAACTTAGTGAAAAATCAAACTTCGAAAAAAACAAGGACCTTCTCTCCCTTCAAAATCACACTTCGAAACAACAAGGCACACTTTGGAACAATGAAGTGCACTTCGAAACAACAAAGAGCAATTTCAAAAAGTAAGGGTCCTTTGTCTCTTAAAAATCAAGGATCCTTTCTCTATAATATGTGTTAGACACTTTCATATAGCTTAGCAAACCTTTTGATCACAGTCGACACTTTTTTCGTAACTTGTGTTCTAGCTATCGCAATCGGTCATCTTAGCTATCGCACTTAGAAATAAGTATAGTTTTGTTGTTGTTTTAAGGTATGAGTATTGGTCATGAGTCATGTGGATTCCCCTAGATTGTTTCAATGGAATTCATGTGTGTGATCCATGTTTGAGTCTTTCTTAGTTGCATTTCCATTTCTTACTCTATCGATCCCAGACTTAGCCATTTACAAGCCCTTATTGGTCCTACTGCCCAATGGAAGTTATGAAAGCTTTGATCCTTCACCAAGGGATAAGCATAACTATTCATGAGCCTCAATTATGAAATTCTAGTCAATCTTGTGCATTGACTATCTTCTAAGGTATCCTCCCTCTCATAGTGCATTAGCACTCCCTAGGCTAAGTGATCGAGCCTTCTACTATCTCCCTAAGTGAAAAGTGCATTCTAGATGAACATTCAATCACTTTTGGAGAGAACTACACCCTCCCAAGCTTGAGTGCACTCCAAACTCATAATGAGCACACTTTAAACACTCAGTGAAAAAGTGCACTTCAGAAGAACAAGGTCCTTCTCTACCTTCAAAAGAGCACTTGGAAACAACAAGGTATACTTTTCAACAATGAAGATCACTTAGGAACAATAAAGTACATTTCGGAAAAATGAAGCGCGCGACTTAAGAACACTTCGGAAAATAAAGGATCATCTGTTTGCTAAAAAATGAATGGTATGTTCTTGAAGCTTGAAGCATTCATCCTTCCCTCTTCCCTTAGGGTGCATGGTGCAGTCTTGAAGTGTGAAAACTTGATCCTTCCCTCTTCCCTTAGGGTTCATGGTGCAGCCTTGAAGTGTGAAAACTTCATCCTTCCCTCTTCCCTTAGGGTGCGTGGTGCAATATTGAAGCACGAACCCCTTATCCTTCTCTCTTCCCCTATGCGCTCTACTCTCAAGCCTTTCTTAGAACATTCCTCTTCAATGAATGGTGCAATAGGAAAGGTTTAAGAAATCCCCCTCTCAGCCTTGACTAGTTAAACTTCCCCTACCAAGTCTTCCTATCTTTCCTTCTAGGGCGCATGGCACATCTTTAAGAAATAAGCCTTCCCATCTTGTCCCTTCAACTTCCCCATTGCGTTGGACCAAGGAGAGATCCTCTTCATGGTGTATGGTGTAGTAAAAATGAATAGGGTAACCTTCCAAAGCCACTGATGAGTTTGATAGTGCCCTCCTAATCAAGCCTCCTTCTTTTAACTCTTTCACAGGCCTATCATGAGTTGATCATTCCATGAGATAGGTAGTGATGGAATTGATGTTTTTAAGGCTAATTTCACTTTGTCATGAATTATTTTCACTAGAAGGAGTACCTTCCTATCATGACAAGGTAATTCTAAAAACAGATAATAAGGAGAAAGCATAAAGAAACACTTATAGAGAATGTTAGCCTCCTGGTGCAGCAGGTTACTCATATTTCATGATTGACATTTTTTACAGGCCAAATATGTCATAATTTGCATGCTGCAATGTTCCATATTTGCTTAACAGTCTCCAAGCGAAGAAGGCTACTCAAAGTTCATTTAATTGCCTTCCAAATTTTTGAGAAGTTATCCCAGTATCGCCAATTTTCAGTTAAAGGGAGGTCCAAACAGCTTAATCTTGGTCTCCCTAGGTTTAAATTTCCTGTTTTAGAATATAGAGAATGTAAATCTGTCCAAACAGTTTAATCTTTGCAGATTCTTAGATAGGTAGAGAATCAAAGGATCCCAACAGCTTAATCTGGGCCCCCGGATGATAAGGGTAGTCTGTAGATAGGAAAGCATAAAAAAAGAAAAATTGAAATCATGAGTTTGCAAGTCTAAGTGCACCCAAACCAAAAGAAGAAAAAATGTTAGGTAAGTAGGCTGGGTAGGTAGTTTTGAGGTTGCTGAATCTTGATTGCTGATCAGTTTCAGGTTTTCAGGTGTCATCTCTACTCAGGACACAATCACCAGGCAATTCTACGTGAGAAGCTCAAAACAGGCATAACTAACTTCCTTTCTCCATCTCCCCCAAATCATTAACTAATTTCCCCAAAAGAGGTCAAGATCTGCTTGATACCTCTTAGTTTCATCATTTTCATGTCATTAGCTTGGGTGAAGCTCTGCTTTACTCAAAGAAATTCCATACCCTCTCTATAAGGTTCTATCCCCTCGTTGTAGCCTAAGATCTCCCAACGTAGCGCTTTCTTACCATCTCCATATTAACTACTGACATTATTATTTAACTCCCTATATATTCCCATCCCCCTACTAAAACTATGTAAATCATCCCCTATGTAAATATCCCTCCCCCTGGTTGAAAAATAACCATAAGTACCCCCGGGAATTGCTCAGTTGGTCTGAAACCTAGCAAGAGCCCTCATGCTACCCCTTCAAACCATCTTCTAAAATACAATGGACTCCTTCCAAAGTATAAAATCGGTTTTTAGGTTATCTGACCCCTTCCGAGGCCTCAAGTGCCCTTCTGACGCACATTCTTACTCCTTCTCACCGTAATAGACCCCTTGCCAATTTCCTTAGCACTCTGTAGATCCTAGCAAGCCAGCTCACATCACCACATCGCAATATTCTCACCATATAAGTTATGCCCCACCCGTTCCCCGCCGATGCGATATCACGATATCGATGATCGGCAGTCGCAAGCGTCGCATGTCCAAATAAAATACCTTCCCATTCCCCGCCGACGCGATATTGCGATCGCATCGGAAGAAGTTCATAGCGTCGCTTCCAAGTATGATCACCCCACCACGTCACATCTATACCAGGGACCCACCACTGACGTCAGCAGGCTGATGTCATCCGCCATATTGCTGACGTCAGCAGCCAAAAAACCGAAAATTCACGCAGGAATAAAAATCGCACTTCGGAGCTCCGGAACAAGAAATAGAGCCAGTTTTTGATGCACGATTAGCGCAAAGCACTAATCACGCATCGCTACAGGAAATAGGCCATTTTGGGGAATCTTTAGAGAATATTTTGATTCCTTGGCCCGTTTTGCGCCGAAAAAGCCCGAAATCGCCCGATTTTGCCAAATTAATCCAGTTTGAAGACAGGAAAGGACCATAGACAGAAATTAAAGAGTATCAGATCAAATCAACAGGGAAAAAGCACGTCAAAGAGTATCAGCAAACAGAGGAAACCATTAATGTAGCGGCAAAGAGTATCAGTGAAGATCTTAACAGTGGTCCAAAGCAGGAGAACATTTAATGCCTTCCAGCAAAGTCAAAGAAAGAGGGCGAAGCCACTCAAAACTTTCAAATCATGGTTATTGCACATTTAACTCGCACCAGAACAGAACTACAGATCCCGAAGTGCAGTCATTCCAGCAGTACTGCATCGAGCCTCCAAGGGCCACATTGCACTCTTTTTTATTTAGTTGCCTCTAGCGTAGCCCAAAGGACTTACCTGCATTTAATTCCAGCGACACTTAGGTTTTAGAAAAGCTTTTCCAGCAGACCTGTTTAGGTCAATTGTAATAAATGACTTTCTGATATTTTGCTTATATATACTACCCTGAAAGATAGAGTAGTGGTTGGTGGGTGAGTCGAGAAAGTTGCTTAATCTTAGAGATATCGACATTATCTTCAAGCAGAGACCCGCACTGTAACTGTCATACTTTCTATAATCAAAGACTGTTGAAAGCATGGATTTCGAAACTGTTTGATGTGTTTAATTGGCCAAGGAGTGATTACGGAATTCCTGTGCTTCTACATGATTCAATAAGTGTTTCTCAACTCTGTTAATTTTCATGTTTTGTTTTACCACCGTTCCGCCATCTAAATTGTAGAAAATAAGAATAGCTTAGGATGTGTTTAACTACACCTTAAGCTCAATTTCTGCATTTTTTCATGTTTTCGTCAGAAATAGTTATGAACATGTATACTTAAATGATCTTGTTTACGTTGTTTCTTTCACATATGAATGAGAGTTTAGGAATTCTTAGCTGCTCCTAGATAACCATTCATTCATTTCTCCTCTTTTCAGTTTGATGAAAGATTCTCCTTTGCCTTTCATCTCTGATCATCATTCCATCCTTTCAGTTAATTGATGATTGTATCATGTGTGGCTATCCTGCTCCTTAATCCTCTTGTGACCAATAAAACGCAACAGCAAGCCTTAATCCATGACTCCATGCCCAATGGTTTGAAACTTATCACATCTTACCTTGCCTCTTTGCTTGAAATTTCCACCTGCCATCCAAACATAAACAAAAACCCCTGAGTTAAAAGCTAGCCTAAAATCATCAACAAAGTTGAGTCATTAAGAGAGAGCCCTCTCTGATTGAAGGTGGGCTAGAACCTGCAATCCAAAGATTGGTTTGTGGTTACCTCGGCCGTATCCCTAAACAGGAGCCTAGGGACAACCTGAGTGATAACATAATGGCGAATCCACTGGGGACCTCCTCATATAAATTCATTAAACCAGTCTGCAGCCCTACAGAGGAAGAAACCGACCTGTGAAGGTCTCGGTCGACCTGTGTTGTTGCGATATTTAGAAAAAATTCCCAAAAAAATAGATTAGAAGCTGGCTCCTAAGAAGCAAACTCGTAACACACGATCAAATCCTGATCTAAATAGCCCAGCTGTTGTTGAAAATCCAAATTTGATTCCTAATATCATTCAAAAACAAAAGCAAAAAGAAGACCAAACTGCTGCGAGTCCTGAAACAGTTCATCCAAGCAGTGTTCCAACCCCAGTCAAAGTTTTATTACTGTCAACCCCAAGTTCCCTTGGTTCATCACCTCCTTCTCCAGTAGCTCCTCTACACCTCCATCCCATACTCCTACTACCACTACTACTCCCTCTACCCCGGTTGTTCCTATTATCCCCGCTACTTTAGCTGTTCCGCTTATCCCCATCATCATGGCTAGATATGCACCCTTACAATTGCCTGCTAATCCTGAGGCTATGCGTCAGGACTACCAATCAAAAATCACCTATTTTGATGGCGCAACCTCCTGCACTTCCCTACAGCATACAAGGAAAATGTAGGATTATTTCGAGAGTTATGAGATTGATGATGAGAGTGTAAGAATGAAGATTTTTGTCCAAAGTTTGACCGGTGATGTCAGAACCTGGTTTAGGGAACTAGCACCCAATTCTATATTAAACCCTGAAGCCTTATACTAGGCATTCATTAACAGATGGGAGAAAAAGAAAGACCCCCTTCATATACTATTTGAGTACGATACTATCAAAAGAGGACCTCAGGAAACAGTTCTGGATTACTGTGTAAGATTTAACAATGTATAAAATGCAATACCACAAAATTTAAGACCTCCACCTGACCTCGCGTTATACAAATTCCCTGATGGCTTTGATGCTGAGATGGCATATCAATTAAGGGAAAGAGCCCCTCAAAGCCTTGCAGAGATGCAAGATGCTGCAGTGAGTGTGGAAGCAAATCTAATTGCTAAAAGAAACAGAACTAGAACTGAGAGAAGAACCACTTTCAAAGAAGAACCCTCAGCCTTCGATCAGAAGCTAGATGCTATCATCAATGGCATCCACAGGCTGGGAGATAGAGTAGACAATTTTGAGAGAAAAACTTCATGGGAGGGTCAACAGCCCAATGCCATAAGAAACCCAAACTTCAGAAAAACCCAAAACACAAGCGTTGGAAGGGTCAGTCCTGACCATGATATTAGGCCTCCTTTTCAAGAAAACTTTGCGGAAGCATCTACATCCGCTGAGCCCATAGATGGAACTCATATGAACCTGATAGATTTAGAAAATTAACAGCAAATCTTCCTCACGGAAGAAGACCGACCATACCCTGATGCAAAACAATTTCACACCAAGTCAGGAGAGTCCTTTGACTTTAAACAAGGATATGATACCGTTGTATACGAGGTACACAAGCAATACAAATTAAGAACAAGGACCATTGATGTTCCCCCATCCAACAGAATAAAAGATAGCAAACAGCTCAACAAAACTAAAGGAAAGATCACCAACAATCAACCAGCTGATAGCTTAGTCCCAAACCCTCATCAGGTTACTGTGGAGGATGTAACAGACACACACTCTCCTATTGATCAACCTCTACCTCCCTCCTCCCCAAAAGAACATCTGAATAGCCCTACCAAAAATCTTCCCAAAACAGAGATACCACAAACGGTCATACATCGTGACACTGACATTCCAAAAGAAAACATAGAGAATATGCCTGAAAAAGAGAAATTCACCACTGTCAACGCCAAGAACTCATTGGAAAAACCATTCAGTTTAGAAGCAGAGATTGGAAAACTCAAGATTTCCATTCCCCTCTCGGAACTGGCTAAGCATGATGTATACAGACAACAAATTCAAAGGTTGCTTCAATTACCAGAAGTAAGGGATGATGTAAACGTTCTAGATGATACCCCTGAACTACTGTTCAGTCCAGAAGTTGACGAAAAAACAACATATGGACCTGTTCCACCTTTTTATCTCAGCCTGCACATACATGACAAAATACTGCACAATGCTATGTTTGACTCAAGTGCCTCACATAATCTTATGCCCAAAGCTGTAATGGAAAGGTTGAACCTCGATGTCACAAGGCCGTACAAAGATCTGTATTCCTTTGATTCAAGTCAGGTCAAATGTTTAGGCTTGATCAAAGACCTTTGTGTCTCTCTAGTCCAATTCCCTAACAAGACAATCTTAATGGACGTAGTAGTCGTCAACATTCCCACAAAGTATTGTATGCTCCTATCCAGATCGTGGGAAGCAAAATTGCAAGGATCCCTTCAACTTGACCTCTCTTATGCCACTATATCTATCTTTGGGCAACCAAAGATACTATATAGAGAAACATTAATGAAGTATGTGGTAAGCAGTGAGGAAAAACCCCAAAATTTTCCAATATACTCAATCCATTCTGATATGGATTCTTTTATTTTATTTAATGATAACACTAGCCCTCCAACTGATGATAAGCCGTTATCTTTGGAGCAAGGAATGTACGTCAATGAGGAATTGGTTGCCAATACCCATGAAATTGTTTCAACAGCCAAGGAAACCAACAAACAGCAAGAAGAACATCCCGAAACAGAAATTACAAGTCTGCTCGGTCCTCAAACAACTGAAACCCTCAATACAAACCTCAAACAAGAAGTCACATGGTATTTGGAGTTTGATGGTTCAGTTAACAAGTCAGGAGCAGGGGCTGGAGTGTGGATTTACAATACTCATGATAATCACACACAAGGCCATGCCTATAGACTCAGTTTCATATGTACAAACAATATGGCGGAGTATGAAGCTCTTCTCTTAGGCCTGAAGTTGCTCAAAACCCTGGGAGCTACTACAGTCTCCATCCTAGGTGATTCGGACTTGATTATACAACAAATAAAGGGTAACTTTGTCGCTAATGATAGTAGAATGAGAGCTTACAGAGCTGCTGCCACCGAATTACTCAATGCCTTCAGGGAATTTAAGCTGGCCAAAATTGCACGAGATCACAATATTCATGCCCATAGTCTAGCAACCTTTGCTAGCACATGCAAGCTTCCCTTTGAACCAAATCACCATTTCACCACTGAGATAAAACACAGACCTTCAGTCCCTAATAACGTCCAGGATTGGCAAGTATTTCAAAATGATGCCCAGATTAACAGTTTCTTAACTCTGGAGGACGAATTTTCTAACACAAACATTGACATGGATGTTATGGCCAACTCACAACAATTAGCAAAAGAAAACCACTTGACTATAACAGCTGCAACAGCTAAACAAATCCTTAGCCCAACTGTTTTCAACAATACAAACATAGAACAGCTAAAACAAATTTGTTCAGAGAAAACAGCCAGGATAGAGGATGAGTTTATTGATCTGAAAAGTAATGTTCTACCTGTCGGCCTTACTCCATTGGAAGACATGTTTGATGACAACGATTTGCCCAAAAAGCCAAAGATGCAACCTTTAAATTCCTCCATAGAAGAACACAACGTAGGAACAGCAGAGCATCCCAGAATGATTAAATTGTCCAAAAATCTGCCCCCTGACCAAAAACCGAAATATGTAGATTTGTTCAAAGAATTCCAAGATGTATTTGCCTGGAGTTACGAGGACTTGAAGTCCTATGACACTTCAGTAATCCAA
>APFE030986170.1:0-11708 GCA_000404065.3 Pinus taeda
TTAGCTTATTTTTGTTAGCCTCACTCTCTTAAAAACAATTATAAATCCAAATAAAATAATTATTGTTTTGAGGCTTCTGCGATCAGTGCTTTGTGTGTTGTTTTCTTCTAGAGTTTTCGCATCCATGATTTGTTTGTATCGACGTTTCGAGCCCTCCACCGTGGAACATAAAATAATTAATTAAATTAAATCAAGAGAATTAGTTTCTCAAATTAAGGAGTTTAGTTAGGAGGAGAGATTCTCTCCAACTAGTTCTCCTAAGTTAGTATGTAGTTGAGAAATTGTCTCAACCAAGTTGGTCCAAGATAGACGCACTATCTTAAGACCACTTGCTCATGTATTTAAATGTATTTCTAAATTATTTAAATAAGAGAGAATTACATGAGTGTGAGAGACCACATGATGGCTCTCTGCCTTTTCTGCCATGTCTAGTTTTTCTATGTGTCTGCTAATTTTATTATATATTTATTTTATGTGTGTGAGTATTTTATTTTAGTGTGTTATGGATGTGTAAGTTTTCAACATGTGGTATCAGAGCATATGGTGATTCTGGGTGTATGTGATGTTTTTAAAGAATGAATTGTGCATTGTGTAAAGTCGTACAATCTGATTCATGGGATTTGTTACTCGAAGGGTATTTTGATCATCATTATATGAGTTTTCCTTAGCTTCAATTTCCCGAATCACAACTGGTGCTCTGAGATTCCAGAAGCACATATTTCCACCTAAATCCAAACTCCTTAGCTATTTCCTCTGTCACTTTGCTTTTTCGGACCTCTTCTACGAGTCCATTAGCAGTATGATGCTCCAGGCACCATTGATCCATGTTTTTCAAACACTCTTCGGGTTGATTTATTATCAAGTCTGCCCTTAACCATTTTGACAAGTTCTCCATCAGTAATGATACAAGCAATCTCCAGTATCCTGTCCCTTTCAATATCTAGACTTGTCATCCCCAAGTCAACCCAAATAAGTGGTTGATTAGATTTGCAATGCCACCCTTCGTTGTCTTTGTTGCACGCACCAATTTTGGGGACTCTTCTACAGAAGTGGTACCTGGATCTTCTTTCACAGTATCAGTTGTACCACTATACTTAGAATATGGGATCTAAGTATATGGGTGATGATATAATGATGGCTTAGCCAAAATTGGAGGAATTGTCTAGCAATAGAATGAAGTTGTTGTGCAGTTATGGGGGTAAGATTCTGCCAAGATCATGCCCAGCTTCGCTACATTGGAGGAGAAACCAAACATAATACATAAAAAACTGTATGCTGAAATTTAATTGTCTGGAGTTGTTATTAGCCTTCTATCTGAAGGAAGTTGAGTATATTCGGAGCTACTGTGGCATTCAAAAGAAGCTCTTCTAAAGAGTCTCTTCATCATCGAGGTAGGAACATCAATTACCACTTGACCAGTCAAAAGCATGCTTGTTATCTTCGTTATTGTGTTTATGCTCTTCCTTCCAAACCAAGTAGCCAAGATCAAATCTACTGTAGACCAGAAGAATAATTTACTTTGACAACAGCTCAGGGTATGCTCTTGACACTTTCTAGAAAAAAATTTTGTAGCTCTTGCAATAGTATTATTTTCATTATAATGGGACTGGAAAAATGGTACATGATTAGAAAATACAATGGGAATGCTTAGCGCCTTTCCAACATTATAAAACATCACACAAATAGCACAAGCCAAGAGGCACAAACACTTGAGAAAGACAAGAGAGAGGAAGATTAGAAAATCTCATAAGCTCATTTGAAAACTAATATATTCAGAATGCTTAGCTAAAGTGAATCTAAGTCGCCTATGGAATAAAATGCCTAGCCTTGTTCTCGAATCGGCTCCAGTGCTTTAGTGAATGATTCCAAACAATGATAGTATGTCCGCCTTGTAAATCAGGAAAGTGGTCTTTCTTTTTATTATAAATCCAGTGATTGCCTAAAATATGCAGGTTGTTATATGCAGTGATTTTTTTTATTGGCATTCACTTTTCCAGTATTAGTCGACAAATAAACATTGCCAAAATTCGATAAATATCGAACATATGTTCTCCAACGCTTATGAGAACTTTTACTATAGCTTCTGTCTACACCATTGGAAGAAGCATAAAGAACTGGAGTTCTTTCAGCTGCACTTAGTGGAGACATATATACACCAGCATTTCCTCCATTAGCACGAGGACGCTTAGGCTGAGACTTAATAGCCCTTGTAGACCTTTTTCTATCAGCCTTCGCTTTCTCTAACTAAGCTACACGCTTTTGAAGAGGATCTGGTGAGAACTGCGATTCAAGTTTGTGTTCCTCAATGCACTTTATAACAACCCTGTAAGTAGAAAGATCTTTTGTATTTGCTTCATTCTGTGCAACGCAATCCAAATTGGAAGTTGCTAAATTTTATTGGAGAGAGAAGTTTTTTTTTAGATAAGAAATGTTGATTAAAAAAAAAATTGTGGTGTAATAAGGTGAAAATATTTTTTGTATTTGGAGTGATAAGTGATTTTTTTGGAGAAAGTTATTGTTGTAATCAAAATTAATATTTTACTTTGAGAGAGATTTTGAAAGCAATTGAGTGCACATTCAGTCTTTTGAAGACAATTTGATGCCAAGGAGTTCTCAGTTTGTGCTTGAGATGCCTCACTGAAGACATTGTCATGATGATGTATCTTGAAGGTTAATAAACACATATCTTTTTGTGGTGATCGTGTCCTAGATCTGCCCGAAATTGAATAAGCGGATCATAGGTACACTCTGTGTCATGAATGTGTTTTCATGGTTTCTGTCACGTTCATTAAATGCTTTCTTTGTCATTTGTTTACACAAGCTAAATGGGCATAAGAAATGCTTAAGTATAAGAATGCTCAATCAAGCTCCTGACATCAACACTCTTATAATCAATTAAGTTCATAAGCACAAAAGCGTTACATCATCAAATTGATAAGACGATCTTCCAAGCAAGAAAATTTCACATCATGTAATCAAAGCAATCAAGTTAAGGACGCTACATAAAAAAGTTGTCAAAGACGATTCTACATCAACATCCAATCAAGTTAGTTAAGCTATCATCTACATCAACGATTTTTGCAGCGATTCAACAACTAATTTTTTTGGCAATTTCACTTGCACCATTTTTTTTTTTTTTTTTGTAAACTCAGGCAGGTCCTTTTCTATTAACAACAGTCAACGAAGCTATGTACATACAAAGAGATCCACCATCTGCCCCGAAGGGAAACTGGGTAGGGAAACCTCCAAAAGGCAGAGTTTATCATCTCACAGCTCTAGAACGAGCACAGGCAGTTGAAAACTTACTAACAAACTAACAGCACACGAGAGATACCTCTTTAACGCCTGTTACATACTACAAACTGAGCCAAAACTACTTCTAATGGTCCTTATCATTTCAAATTGAAAACAAATCAAAGCGAATCAATCATCCATGATCTCCAGTTTCACCTCTTCCTCGCGGTGCGCCTTGGTTAACAGCTCTAGACTACTTTTGATATCCTCAAGTTGCCTACCCTGATTCAGCAGCGCAGAATGCAAACTCTTCATTTTATCTTTTAGGCTCGGGTACCCTTGCGCAATCTCCTTCATTTCCTCTGCAATTTGTTCCATTACTTTGGCGAGCAGACACTTCATCACCCAGTACATATGCAAAGCCTGTTTATACTGAGAGAGGCGACCCCTAGTGTTACCTGGGTCCAGCAGAAGGGAGCACCAGTCTTCCATCTCAGGATCGAAGGCCTCCTCCAGAATGTTCTTTTCCAGATTCTCTATAATTCTTCTTATATCCTCATTAGCTTCGTTGTTGTACACACACTCTGCCTCTCTGGCCTTCTGATTCATTGTTCGGCTCCCTCTTTTCCGCTGGTTGGGGGGCTGCGTTTCATTGTCTTTTCTCACAGCTTGCCTGGTTCTTCCGTGACCTCTGCTGCCTCTGCTCTTACCTCTTATAGGATGGCTTTCCCGCTTATTACTTTGGATTCCTTGGCCGACTTCGAACCTCCCTCTCCCTCTGCATTCATCCTGCCCTTGCCTCATCTCGCCTTCTCTGTTTATTCCTTCATCCTCCGTCCCCGCTTGAACCTTCCTCCTGGTCCTTTCCTCGCTCTCTTTAACCCTCTGATATTTCTCCGTTCCCTGTATGCTGTCGTCCTCCTGGTTCCTCTGATTACCCAGATTCCTCATCATTCTACCAGCCTCCTCCCTCTCAACTCTTACCTTCCTGCCGCCCTCCGCCATAGTCGCTTGCTCTATTTGGGAACAGGATTCACACACTTTACATCCGGTCTCAGCCACCTTCGCCATCTTGCATGTCCTGAATTTATTAGCTTCGATGTCTTCATCGGCTCTCTTAGCTCTATTACCACCTCGTCTGCCCGCCTTCAACACTCCGCCGCCGTTTCCCTTCCCTCTAGTTACCATAATTAACATGGTGACTTGTCTCGGGATCCTTCCTTTCCTGAAATCTCTCCCTGCATCCTCTAACATGATTGCCCCGGAGTGAGGTTTGTACTGACAGTCTCTGCCTTCCATCATTACTCTGCACCTGGTCCTTTTCTCCACCCCGATTGGGGTCCACTTGCACCATTTTTTAATCAGCTCAATACAAATCTATAAGCTGCAAATCATAATTTGTAAGTTGGATTGTAATGAAAGTCAAATTGAGTTAAATTGTAAGGGTGCATTCTCGGTTGAAACCGACACCCACACTTTGAATTGATAGGGAATCAATTAAACCCAATGAATCCTTTGTTTTTTAACTGAGTTATTCAAATCCTTGTAAGTGTTTCCCTTGGGTGAATTTTCGATAGTATTCGACACCCTTCTTTTCATCAATCAAAAGTGCGAGTTCAAGTAAGTACAAATATCACAAACATCAAGCGAGCCTAAAACTGATTCAAACCAATCATCAAGCAAGCATGAAATCAAGAGTTATAGAACTCTAGCAAGTGTTTAAAGCATCAACAATCAGCAACAATACAAGCGAGTGTGTCATTATAATCATCAACTCAAGTGTGAAATTTTCAAGCATGACTTCTACACCAAGTGAGCTTGACTTCAAAGTAAGGAAGACAACATGGCGACACACATTCAGCTATCCCAAATTCTTCACAATTTAATATTATCATCAGCAGGTGACATGGTGCACATCAGCAAAACCACTCTTGTTGACATTCAAGTGCATATTCAACATGCACATGACATGATTGAGTTCCTTCAATTGGAGTCACAACTGAAAAGATATGAGTTGCAAGAGAAGCTTGTTGCTTCCAAGCCTTTGACCAATCCAGATACAGCTGATCATTCGACATCATTCATTCAACCAACTTCAAGTGTTGAAGTTGTTCCAGTTCAACTTTCTTCCAAACCCATCATCAAGCCATGGGAAGAAATCCAAAGTAATCGAAATCGACGCGACTTAAGATATGTCGAAATGACGACAACTTACATATCCCTATTTATTCAGAGCCCATTCAGTTTGTCAGTGCCAGATTACTTGAACAAATCACCTCAGCAAGTTCTCCGCAAGTTGCAGACAGACATCAATGCACACAAACTGAAAATGAAGACAAATAGAAATGCACACCAACTCAAGCTGTAGACAAACCAAAATGTTCTCATTGTTAAAGAACAGGTCATTTGGAAGATCATTGTTTTAATCTCCATCCTTGTAGCTATTGCGGAAAGTCAAATCATTCATTAGAGAAATGTTGCAACCAACAATAGTCAGCCAGATTGAAGATAAATTATTCATGAATTGATCCGTGGGAATGGTCATCCACAACCAAACGATCGTACAAGTTATACAATCGGATTCACTCACACATATTGTAGCTGACAGTCAAATGACGATGGTACTCTCATGTAGTTAAACGGGGGAGCACACCAGTGAAACTCTCGTACACCTAAAGGGGGGAGTTCAAAATTCATATATAATTTGGAGAAGATTGTCTCTCCTTTCAGCTGATAAAGGGGGGTAATGTCAATGAAATTGACAGTGGTTTTTAGACTAAAAGTCTCGACAACATCAGTGAAGTAGCCAGTGGGAATCTTAATCAGCAAATTTGCCAGTGGTCGACCAACAGTGAAGAAGAAGTGAGCCGCTTTCATCACAACAAAAGAAACATTGAGTTGTTTTTCAACGTCTTTCGCCAGTGGGCGATCATCATTAGCAAATACGCTAGTGGGCGTTCATCAAATTGTGTCATTGGACACCGGATGCTATTTTTCAAGCAAAGGACAGTTCGATCCTTTTGCAGCTTGGCGCGTGATGGAGTTGTCAAGCAACATTCAGAGATGAATCAGACATGCAGCTGATTCATGTTCTCTTCAGATTTGAGTTTTTTCCAGCATCCAGCTTTGGCGGTTTTTCTAGGCAAATGATTTTTGAGAAGCAACTAGAGAAATTGGAAGATGGTTCCTTGTTCTTTTTGGATTTATCATTGAGGAGGGGAATGTTAGCCTCACTCTATTAAAAACAATTATAAATCCAAATAAAATAATTAATTAAATTAAATCATGAGAGTTAGTTTCTCAAATTGAGGAGTTTAGTTAGGAGGAGAGATTCTCTCCAACTAGTTGTCTTAAGTTAGTGTGTAGTTGAGAAATTGTCTCAACCAAGTTGGTCCAAGATAGGCACACTATCTTAAGATCAATTGCTCATGTATTTAAATGTATTTCTAAATTGTTTGAATAAGAGATAATTACATGAGCATGAGAGACCAAATGATGGCTCTCTGCCTTTTCTGCCATGTCTAGTTTTTCTATGTGTCTACTAATTTTATTATATATCTATTTTATGTGTGAGTATTTTATTTTAGTGTCTTATGGCTGTGTGAGTTTTCAACAATTTTTTTACATTTATAAAATTGTTCTTTTAGTTAATAAAAAACACTTTTAAAATCTTATTCTAAAATAAATTTATCAAAAATAATACATATTTAATCTTGTAAAATAAATAAATTTAAAATTAAGGAAAAATCAGCAAACATTGGCAAACTTAAGATACCATTAAAATATTTGTAAACATCATTAAACTTAAGATACCATTAAGATATTAGTAAAAATCAAAGACAAAAAAATCTTGATTTTAAGATAAAATAGAAATTTTAATTCCAACCATACAAAACATAATGCTTTTATCCTAAATTCGATGCTTTTATTGACCATGAGTAAAGATATATTTTGTTGCTTATACTGATACACAACATATAAATGTTGTATACTTACTTGAACTAAAGAATCTAAAATTTTGGCTATGTTTTCCTTCTTGTTCATTCTAGTATTTTGTTGTTATATTTTCCTTCTATTAGAGCCTCTATAGTGAATGAAAAGAGATACTTTATCTTTTGGAATATGATTAATAATCTCTTTATAATATCTTATTCTCTTTACACACACACACTTTTATCAATATTTTTCTTTCATAAAGTGATGGCTTTTTTAATTTCACAATGATTTACCCAAGACTTAGCATCTTTATGCCACGTGAGCAAGAGTAGGTATTAACTCATGTTTGAAGTAATTTTAGGATACTTCTTGTCTTCCAAGATATTTATGTTGTTCACATATTATGTTGTGTACCTACTTATAGTTCTTTTCTCAATGGAGGAAAGATTCACTTTTATGAGGAAGATCAGATAGAATGTATTTACTTTAATTTTCAGATTTAGAGTTATAAAATACTATTGACTCAACTTTGAACTAATTTTAGGATACCTTTTTGTCTTCCATATTATCTATCTTGTTCACATATGTTAGGTACCCACTTATAGTTGTGTTCTCAATTTGGAAGATAGGATACTCCTTTTTTTAGGGCTCCATCCATCAACCCCTAACCAAGATTAGCCCACTTACAACCCCAATAAAAAATATATTATGTTCCAATAGGTAATAAGAAAAAGCCCTTGATTTTTCATTGTATATCCATCTAAAATCTCTTAAGTAATAAATTTGTCACAAAAAACCTTTGTAAATAGTCTTTGTTACAATATCATGGATCACCACATAATCAAAAGATTATCACTCATTTAATAATTAAAATTCTATGTATGTATTTTTTGCTTTCTTTGCTATGTTGTATGAGTCTTAAGATGCCTACATGCTTAACCTTTGGTTTGAGAAACCACAACCTAGGGCCTTAGGGTCATTTAAACTATGAAAATCATCAATAAATCACGTTTACCATGGGCCACACTGTTGAAAATAATACTGAGAGGGGGGGTGAATCAGTATTATCAAATAATTATTTTTTCCATTTCATACTCTGATTCCTATACACTGCTTCAATGAAGGCAACTCACGTGTACACACAACTGAATTAAAGGAAACCAGTGTATATCCATTAAATTTATGATTTAGTTAATTCATCATATGTTGAGCTTTACTTAGTGCATAAGTGTTTCTTTAAACGTATAAATAGTAACCATGTGCAGTGAAAATAGAGAAAATAAGGAACACACATGAACACCAAGATTTAAGGTGGAAACCCAATGCGGGAAAAAACCACCTGTTGCTATCATCTCTGTCTTCTTTTAATAATAAGAAAAACTATTTACAATATTGTACCAGTGCAGACTCATACCAGTACGCAGGCTTCTACCTGCAGAAGGATACAACCTTCTCTCCTTCTCCAGCTTCTACTGGATGGGAGCTACAACCCCTTAGCTCTTGTACTAGCTGATTTGTTTACTAGTATGTAGGCGTTAGCCTACAGAAGGCCACAACCTTCTCTCTTTTTCTAGAAAACTTGTTTCATAAATTTTCATACTGGATACACCTGGATCACAACACCACAATCTAAAGACCACGTTTCATCCAATTTTCACAATGGACCCATCAACAACATTGAAGCATAAAATACATCTGTATCAACAAATCTCTGAAACTCAACCATCAATCTCTAAAACCCAATCACCAATCTCTAAACCAATCACAACTGAATCAAACAGTCATTGACAACCCATCATTGAAGAAAGTTACAATCAATCAATTCGATCATTCAGAATATTGTTACCAGGATATAGTCATCAGAACACAGAGCATAACCCAAACCTATGCAACAACAACAAAAAACAACTGAAACTTTAAAATTCACACTTCATAATATATACGCTACTTCCATAAGCTGAACCAGTGTGTATACGCCCTTTTACCAAAGGGAACCAGCGTACAGATCTGCCAATTCCATATACGCTACTTTTACATGTGGAACCGGCGTGTATACGCTATTTCACCAAAGCCGACCTATGTACAGATCTAAAAATACTAATTTGAAGTATCACAACTATTTCAGACTTCATCCAGACCTAGATCATCACATTTACATAATAGAAACATGCGTCAGAATTAAGATCTATAATGTTTCAAGATCAAACCCCATAAAGCTAAAACATTTAAGTCTTATGAGCCCAGTCCATCAATCTTCATCAGCCACATAGGTGCTTCCTTAATCCAGATCAAAAACCCATAGCCTGCATGATAGATCTCACAATTTTTCAAATATTCATTACTTGCACACACTTGGCCTAATGATCTTCTCCTCCTTATATAGTCTTAGGCCTTTCTCAATACCATGGATCAGAAACACTTAAAGCCAATACCTTGGACCAATACCACGGACCAAATACCTTGGATCAATACCATGGGTCAAAATAACTTGGACCAAATTCCAAGGACCAAAAATACAATTTTCCAAGATATACTTGCTTTTCCTTTTGTGAAAGTGCGTGTGTACGTATACACTCTTCTTGTTCAGTGAACCCATGTGTATACGTGACTTGGCTAAGGTGAACCTATATATATCTCTTTTTCTTCATTTTCTAAAGTCTGATATGCATTTCTTTGCTGTTAACCTGCAGAACTTTGATCTTTCATCTGAGTGAGTTGCCATTAAGGGCAACACTTGTATCATAAAGCCAACAATCTCCCCCTTTGGACTTGATGGAAAAAACAACACCAAGTCACTCTCACCCTTTGACATCAAGGGCAAATGGTGGGCCAACATATTCTCCCCATTTGATATACATTATGTTGTCCATGCTCCCCCTTAGTACATGCTGAATTCTCTGATAGAGCTCCCCCTTTGTTCATGCTGAGATGCACTAAACCATCCATGCCCCCCTTGAGTACATGCAGAGTCTACAAAACTATTTTACAAAGGAATAACATGACTCTATAACTCAGCTAAGTGAGTATGAACTTCCTATCACTAATGACTCATACATACATCAATCTCCCAACCAAGTGGGGATACATCAAATGTTTGTACATGACAAAAACAAGAAATATTACATCATCCATCCCATGCATAGAGTGGGGACAAATTACATCATATGACTCATGAGTCCTTAAATGATATACATGACATTTTTAACAAAGACCAAAGACCTAAATAAGACCATGATAGTCATCGGCAACTATCATACACCATAAGCATCTGTCAGCAACATCAAGATCAATGGTCTGTATACTTCCATCACAAAAAGAGTCACCTGAAATAAGACAATGAGGCGGATCTGAACTGAGTTCTCCTAAGATAAAGCCAACAATGAATTATTAGAAGCATATGCTCCCCCAGAACCATATCAGACCCTTCTTTTTGAGTCTGGCCCATTGCTTTTCTTCAAACCAATGTATACATGGCTATGCCCACAGAAACATGCGTATGTATGCGACTACCCTTCATGAGACACGCGTACAACAATTTTTTCTCTAAAAATAGGTTTTAACAGTAGGATGATGCATCAACTACTCACAGTTTTTGTCTGATATATTCAAATGTCTCTCTGGGTAGTGGTTTAGTGAATATATCAGCAACCTGTTCATTGGAGGGAACATACTCCAATTTGACCTTTTGGTCAACCACTTGTTCACATAGAAAATGATATTTGATATGCATGTGCTTGGTCTTGGAGTGCATGACTGGATTCTTTGAAATATTGATGACACTTGTATTATCACATAGAATAGAGATGGGTGGAGTACATGTGATCTGAAGGTCTTGCAGGGTTTGCATCATCCAAAGTAGTTGTGTGCAATAAGATGCATCAGCCACATATTCTGCTTCAGCTATAGATCATGCAATTGAACTTTGTTTCTTACTGAACCAAGACACTAACCTAGAACCCATATAGAATGCACCACCACTAGTGATTTTTCTGTCATCAACACTTCCTGCCCAATCTGCATCTATGTATGCATGAAGAGTAATATTTGCATCTCTAGGATACCATAAACCAAAGTTTTATGTTCCTTGAAGATATTTAAAAATCCTTTTGACTGTCTGAAGATGTGATTCCTTTGGATTTTCTTGGAATCTTCCAACTATTCCTATTGCATGCATGATGTCAGGTCGGGTACCTATTAGATAAAACGGAATGCCAATCATGGATCTGCATGTTGTTTGATGTATTGCTGCTGATTCATCATATGAGCTGAGACTGCATCCTGTTACCATTGGGGTATATACTGGTTTAGAATCTTCCATGCCATACTTTTTCAAGATCTGTTTGAGATATTTGGTTTGTGAAAGAAAGATACCATATTCATTCTATTTAACTTGTAGACCAAGAAAATAGTTAAGTTCACCAAGCAAGGACATTTCAAATTCTTGTTGCATTACTGAAGCAAAATTCTGACTCATGGATTCTTCATTGCTACCAAAAATGATATCATCAACATAAAAAACAATAATTAGAAATTTATCA
>APFE030986171.1:0-13466 GCA_000404065.3 Pinus taeda
TGGTTGCTCCTTTAATCAGAGGATTAGTGAGCACACAGCTGACCTTAAGCATAGGAGAGCCAAGTCTTCTACTTTAGCAGAGCATGTTGAGAAAACTAATCATCATGTCTGCATCGAGGAGGCTAGTGTGATTGCTAAAGTGTCCCAATTCCATCACCAAAAATTTAGGGAGGCACTTGAGATTGAGAAAAGGCCGAACAATCTCAATAGAGAGGATGGCTGGAGGATCAGTAGTTGCTGGGTCCTAGTGCTCTCCTCCTAGTCATGGTCTCCCTAGACCCTCCCCCTGTCCCCTTCCCTTTGTTGCCTTTTTATTTATTTATTTATTTTATTTTTTTCCCTGTTTCGTGTTCCTTGGGGCCTTTGTTCCTTGGAGTTCTTATAGTTGCTCTTATTTATGCTAATAACTTTATGGGAATTAGCTTGCAATTTTTCTTTGATTATTTTAACCTTTAATTTTAAATATTAGCATTTTCTTTCTAACCCTTAAATTACTCTAATTTTTAACTGACTTTTATAGATAGAATTTGAATTAAAATTAGTTTATTTTTAATTTATCCTAATATATTATTAGAATTATCCCTTAATCTTACATATTAATTAAATTATATAACTCGCTTTTTTATTACCCTAATGTTTATGACTTGTATTACCCACTATAATATTTATATTTCATAACTTGGATTTCGTATTGTCAATGTAGATTAATTTATTTATGTATATATCATCAAATTACTCTATTATCATAAATTACCCTATTATTTATATATATTTGTTGAACTTTTATAAATAACATTAAATAATATTAATTTCAGTTATAAATAATTTAATATTATTATTAAAGTATGAAACCCTTTGACTATTTGGAAATTTAATAATTGGTATTTTTTTATTTTTTAGTTACTATACTAACAAACTATTAATATACATTAACTTTGGTAATAACTTATATTTTTTAATATTTATAATTATAGGTGGTTAAAAATGGTCCATTTAACTAAGCAAGGTTCCTGTTTTAATTAAATAATGGTTATAACCCTAATCCGGTCCTAACTAATTAGTCAATTCTAGTTGTTTTTAATATAGCCATTTTTTTAGCCATTGGAGTTTCTGCTCTATTTAACATGCAATGTTTGATCTGCTCATTCAGCTTGTCTTGACGATGAACCACACTAGTCGGTTCAAAACGCGTCGACAAATAAAATTTCTTGTGATGTACGCCGAAAAATCTTTCATAAAGTTAATATGGATCACAGAAGCCTCAACTCAACAATGCTTTTCATGTCATAACTTTGGGCATAAGGTTTCTCAATGTGTTGCTTACAAAACCATCATGACTAGAGAAGCACGAAATCAAAGGAGTGTAATAGGAATCATGAAAAGTTCCTATAATAACTTATCTCCTCTTGAAAATGAAGTAGAATGTTGGATTTGTAAAAAATTTGGTCATGAAGAATCTGAATGCAGGAGAAAATTTCGACCATCACTTCAAAAGGAGAAAACATCATTAAATCCCAAGATATGGGGAAAGAAGGAATCTCAATCAGAAAGATGTGGCATAGCTCTGTATGCAAAAGGATAAAAATATTAGTGGTACATCGACAACGGATGCTCCAAACACATGACAGGTGATAAAGAGCAACTTCATTCATATAATGCTTTAGAAAATGGAAAGAATGTCTCATCTGGAAATGACACTCTAGTTGTCATTAAAGGTAAATGTTTTGTCTTCTTGAAAGAAAAGGTTAAAGCTGGAAATGTCATGTATGTAGATGGTTTAAAGCATAACTTGTTGAGTGTGAGTCAAATGTTTGACCAAGGAAATGAAGTTATGTTTTGATCAAACATATGTGTGGTTCATGAGATTGATGCAAGAAAGACCATGATCAAAGGTACAAGAACTCCAAACAACTTATACATACTCAAAGGAGGACAACAACAATGCTATCTAAGCAAAACAGATGAAAACTGGCTATGTCATAGAATATTGGGACATCTAAGATTTTCTCAAATAATAAAAGCATGTAGGCTCAAGGTAGTTCGTGATCTTTTAGATATTAGCATCACAGAAAATACCATATGCAAAACATTTCAATTGAGTAAGAAAACCAGAGTTCACTTCAATGAAAAATAAGGATCAACAAGTAAGCGTCTTGAACTCATCCATACTGATTTATGTTGACCAACAAGGAAAAAGTCACTTCATGGAGAAGAATACTTTATTTTATTTATTGATGAATTTTCCAACGTGTGTTAGATAGGTCTACTAAAGAATAAAGATGAAGTATTTGAAAAGTTTAAAGCCTTCAAAACTTTAGTTGAAAATGAATAAGATCGAAAAATCAAATGTCTCAGATATGATCGAGGGGGAGAATCCATATTAGATGAATTATTTAACTTTTTTGAATGACATGGAATAAAGAGGCAATTATCCATCACAAGAACTCCTCAGAAGAATTTTGTGGTGGAAAGAATGAACAGAAACATTGAACAAATGGCTCGAGAAATGCTTGATGAATCTCAAATTCCTGCAACCTTTTCGGCTAAAGCTATATTTGTTGCCATGACTATTCTCAACAAAGAAAATGTTCGGTTAAATAGTAATCAAACTCCATATGAATTTTGGTATTGTAAGGCTCCTACTATAAAACACTTTAGAATGTTTGGAAGCAAATGTTTCATCAAAAGGACTGATGAAAAACTTGGTAAGTTCAAACCCAGAGCAAATGAAGGAATTTTTCTTGGTTATTCATCCTTTAGTAAAGGATATAAATGTTATAATAAAAGACTTCGAAAATTTGTTGAAATCATTGTTATCGTAATTAATGAAGCATGCATAAATCTGGAACAAATGAAATCAATAGAGGAATATGATAGTGAGGAAGATGGGGAATTGTTTCCCACATCAAATCAAAATGATATTGAAGAAGAAGCCAAGGAAGCACCAAAAGAAGATAGAACAGACAGGGAAAAGGCTCCATCTACGTATGTTCAGAAGTATCATCCAGAATCTCAAATTATAGGAGAAAAAGGGGTTGGTGTACAGACAAGAAGAACTCTTACAGGGACCTCAAGTTATCTAGCATTACTATCCTCCATCGAACCTTAGAATGTAAATGAAGCCTGCAAAGATGAATTTTGGGTCAAGGCCATGGATGAAGAACTGGATCAAATTGAAAAGAATGATACTTAGGAATTAGTTCCTAGACCTCATGATAAAAACGGTATAGGAACAAAATGGATATTTAAGAATAAGTTGAATGAAAATGAAGAATTTATTAGAAACAAGGCAAGACTTGTTTGTAAAGGGTATTCTCAAGAAGAAGGTATATATTTTGAAGAAACTTTTGCACCTATTTCCGAACATGAAGCCATAAGGATGTTTCTTGCTCTCTCTAGTTTTAAAAAATTCAAAGTATATCAAATGGATGTAAAATCAGCCTTTCTTAATGGAGATTTAGAAGAATAAGTTTATATTGAACAACCAAAATGATTCATTCTTGGAAATAATGAAAAACTCATATGAAAGATCAAAAAGGCTCTCTATGGTCTAAAATAGGCTCCAAGGGCTTGGTATTACTGCCTTGACAAATATCTACAACAACAAGATTTCACAAAAGGTTTTGCAGATAACAATTTATACAAAAAGATTGAAAATGATAAACTGCTAATTATTGTTGTTTATGTTGATGATATCATCTTTGGTAGCAATGAAGAATACATAAGTCAAGAATTTTCTTCAATATTGCATCAAGAATTTGAAATGTCCTTACTTGGTGGACTTACTTATTTTCTTGGCCTACAAGTACACCAAACAAAAGATGGTATCTTTCTTTCACAAACCAAATATCTCAAATAGATCATGAAGAAGTACGGAATGGAAGATTCTAAACCAGTATGTACTTCAATGGTAACAGGATGCAGTCTCAGTTCTAATGATGAATCACCAACAGTAAACCAACCAACCTATAGATCTATGATTGGAAGTTTTCTTTATCTAACAAGTACCAGACCTAATATCATGCATGCAGTAGGAATTATTGGAAGGTTCCATGAAAATCCTAAAGAATCACATCTACAGGTAGTCAAAACTATTTTTAAATATCTTCAAGGAACTCAAAACTTTGGACTATGGTATCCTAAAGATACAGGCCTTACCCTTCCTGCATATACATATGGAGAATGGGTAGGAAATGTTGATGATTGAAATAGCACTAGTGGAGGTGCATTCTATATGGGTTCTCGGTTAGTCATGGTTCAACAAGAAACAAAGTTCGATTGCCTTGTCTATAGTTGGAGTAGAATATGTGGTTGTTGCATCTTGCTCCACACAACTACTTTGGATGATGCAAACATTGCAATAAATTTAAATCACATGTACTCTAACTATCTCCATTCTATGTGATAATACAAGTGTCACCAGTATTTCAAAAAATCATGTCATTCACTCCAAGACAAAGCACATACCCATTAAGTACCATTTCTACAAGAACAAGTGCTTGAAAAAAAGGTAAATTGGAGTATGTTCCCTCCAAAGAACAAGGTGTTGATATATTCACTAAACTTATTCCCAGAGAAACATTTGAATATCTCAGAAAAAATGTGAGTAGTTGTTGCATCATCCTATTGTTAAATCTAGTTTTTAGAGGAAGGTTATTATACACGGGTTTCATGAAGTATAGTCACGTATACATGTGGGTTTCTATGCCTGAAGTAGTGTATATGTTTTTCTGATAGAAAAACAATGTGTCAGAATCTGATATGGGTACTCTGTCTGATATTGATGATTACAATCTGACGATATGCTTTGTTCATTGATTTTTATCTGATTGACAAAGATGCCTTAATGAATGACTTGTTGACAATGCACAAGTAGCACTGGTTCAGGGGTAGAATTAACCTTGACTCACATTCAACATTGTTGGCATCATGGTTGCTGAGTTCAGTTATGGCTTCAGATACTTATATCATTTGTTGCATAAGTCATGTAAAGATCTAGGGTGTGATATGACTTCTTCTGTCATGGTCTATATTTCAATGATTCCTATTGGACATATGATGTCATTTATATTCCTGCTTTGCATGGGATGGATGATGTAATAATTGTTGTATTTCTGTTATGTATAAAAAAATTGGTATATCCCCACTTTGTTGTGTGGATGAGCCAAATATGGTGTATCCCCACCTAGTTGGGTGATTGACATATGTATGAGTCATTGGTCATAGGGAGGTCATACTCGCTTAGTTGAGTTATAGAGTCATGTTATTATTTTGAATCATATCTTTATAGACTCGACGTGTACTCAGGGGGAGAATGGACAACATAATGTATATCAAAGGGGGAAAATAGCTTGGTCCACCCTTTACCTTTGATGTCAAAGGGGGAGAGTATTTTGGTGTTGCTTGTTATCTCTGACAACTTCTACAGCTTGCAGTAATCAACACCATCATGGTTCCCATCAAGTCGAAAGGGGTATATTGTTGGCATTATGATACTAGTGTTGTCCTTGATGGCAACTCATTCACAACGTAAGAGGTCTATTCAGAGGTAACAAGGCATTGGTACAAAAGAACAAGAAGATGGAACTAAAGTCTAATAATAAGAATGAGGAAGTTGGAGGTAAATTATGGTTTAAAGTAGTTTAAGATGTATATGCAGGTCCACTTAGTCAAAACAATGTATACACGATGGTTCACAGAAAAAAAAGAGCATATGCATATACACGCACTTTCACAAGAATACAAGTGCGTATATGTTGGAAAATCAAGGAAATTCAAGAGGAGACAATACTAGGGGTCAATACTATGGTATTAGCCCAAAATATTGAGTAGAGTAATGACTATTTGATCCCATCCAAGAATACCACAGGTCCTAAGTGGTTTTGGTCTAAGGTATTGAGACAGGCCAAAAACTATATAAGGAGGAGAAGATTATAAGGCTAGTGTGCAAGTGAAAGGGTTTCTAACGAATACTTCTAACTGAAGTATATTTTATGTTGTAGGGGCTATTTTTGTGATTTGATTCGAAATATTTTTTTCACCTTGAATTGAATGTTGGATCAAGATCATGAGACCTGAAATTACTTGTCATTTAATGATCTGATATTAGTTAGGCTAGATCTGATTGTCTACACCTGTTTTATTCTTTAAATGTCATGATATTTGTTTGTCTGAAGTCTAGAATAGCAACGAAGTTATGAGTTAATATTTGCATATTTATATGGTGGTTCATCATGGTAAAAGCCCATGTACACACGAGTTCTACTCTTCCAAGTAGCATATACAAAAGAAAACCCTATTCTTAAGATATGACTGATCTATCTAATCAGTTCTATTGTTTTAACAGTTGTCTGTCAATGAAGTATTCTTAGATCTAAATGTAAAATTGAATGTATAAGGAGTTTGATATCTAATTGATTGATTATATAAGTGAGAAGGGTGATCTTTTCTACTGCATGTGTAAAGCTCTATAAATTTAAAATAGATGTTTGGTATATTACTGGTTGGTACAGACTTGATTCAGAAGTTTTATGTTTCAGTAGTTTTGAAGGTATACATAGGCTTGATTGAAGGAAGTAGCATATACACACAGGTTGGGTTCAGTAAAGTAGTGTATATGTTATGATGCATGATTTTTGAGGTTGCGTTTGGTTCTAAATGATAATGTAGGTTTTTGGGTTCAGAACAATGTTTTGGTGATAGTGATCTGATTGTTCAGATTAATTGATTACTGGTTGATGCAGTTTGAAAGTTCTGATGGGTCCAGTATGAAAATTTGATGAAACGATGCCTTCATGTGTATTGTTCTATACTAGGAGAACCCAGTTTGAAAAATTATGAAACATGGTCCCTGGAAGAAGAGAGAAGGTCGTAGCCTTCTGTAGGTCGGTGCCTACATACTAGTAAACACATTGGATAGTAAAAGAACTAGGGGGTTGCAACTCCCTTCCAGTAGAAGCTGGAAAACAGGAGACAGTTGTAGCCTTCTACAGGTGGCTGCCCACGTACTAATATGAGACTGTACTAGTACAAGATTGTAAACACATTTTCTTACTATTAAAAGAAGACAAAGACAACAATAGCAGTTGGTTTTTCCTTGCATTGGGTTTCCACCTTAAATCTTGGTGTTTATGTGTGTTGCTTATGTGTGATGGTTTATTTTGTTTTTACTGCACTGTTTAATAAGTTACTAATGCACTGATTAAAGATAAACAGATCATAAATTGTCTAAATCACAAGTTCTCTCGGTATACACTAGCTTCTATATCAAAGTAGCATGTACACACTAGTTCACTTCACATAAGTAGCATATATAAATCTGTTTGGGAAATGAAAAATTATTGAACTAATAATACCGATTCAATGCCCCACCCTCTCAATATTATTTCCAACATCTTGTATGTAAATGCATTGGAGTACAAGAGGATAGGGCCAAGTAAAAGCCACAGGTAAGAGTAAAGTCTACATAATTGTTCAAATCAACAATCAAAATTTAACATTAGTTTGAATAATAATCCATATTATAATTACACATGAGGATCATCTAAGCATTATTTTGGAGGGAATTTTTAGGCAAACACTTTTCCCCTTGCTTCTCATGAAGTAATATTAATTGCTGAAAGAATCGAAGAAGAAACATTTTCCCCACTTTTCTCACTAACCATAAGATTTTTGACATGAACACCATTATTCTCATGTTGATCCATAGAGAATAATAAAATATTCCTATTCTTCTAGAGGGAACGTATAGAGACTTTGATGAATATGGGTGTCTACAAAAATTATAATATTCACGAAATTTATATCCTCCAAAAGAACTCCTACTTCCCGAGTTATTTTATAAGAAATATTTCATATCTTCATATTCATAGCTTTCATATCCATGTAGATCACAATTTAGATTAATGGCACTAATTTGAAGCAGTAATAAGAATATTACGACTAGCATATTGCTTTATTGAGGTTGTTTTTGAAGTGATTAATTGGTAGAACAATATTCTCTTAAACATCATACATTCAAACTTGAATTCCTCACAATAATCATAGGTTATTCAATGACTTCCCATTGGACACTATAATGGAATATCAGGCCCTTAAAACTATAGGAGCTTTGATACCAAATAAGAAAATATATCTCATAAGAGAGATAAGAAGAAAAGAAAATAATATTGGTGAAAATGGTTGCAAGACATAATATTTCACACATTTTTTATTCATTTTCGAATTATACAAATATATAATACAATTACCAAACCACCTCAATTTCTCTCACCTTGATACCTCACAAAGTGATAAAGTAGGATGAGGAAAAATAGAAACTAGAAACACACTTATGATAATACATAAAGTTGGTATATTAGGAATTTATGATTTTATATGAAAAAGAGGTTGAAATATCTCTCCCTATAGCTTTCTCTCTATCCCCCCCTATGTCTCCCTTATCCCTCTCCTTCCTCCCTCCAACTATGTATCCCTATTACTATCTCTCTCCATAATTTCTCATTTCCTTTTCCTCCTCTCTCTTTTTCCCTCCTATATGTCTCCCTCGTACATCGATATATCTTGCCCCCAACCTCTCTCTCTCTCTCTCTCTCTCTCTCACACACACACACACACACACACACACACACACACTTTCTCTTTAACCCCCTCTCTTTTTGCTTCTATTTCCCTTTCCCTTTCCCTATCTATCCCTTCCTCCCTCTACCCTTTTCCATCTCCTATATATCCCCTTACTATCTCTTGCTCTCTCTCTCCCCACCGAACTATCCCCACTACACTTCTCTCTTTATATCCCCCCCTCTCTCTCTTTATGTCTCTATGTCTATCTCTTATATTCCTGTTTCCCTCCCCATCTTCACCTAACTCTTTCTTGATTTCCCACCTCCTTCCCCAATCTCCCTTTCTATTTCTCTCTTCCTTGTCCCTCTCTCCCCCCTTTCATTTCTCACTATCTTTGTCTCTATCTCTCTCTCTCTCTATGTTCTCGTGTATGTCTCCCTTGTGAATTCATATATCTCTCTCTCTCCTTGCCACCTCTCCCTCTTTCCTTATCTTTCTCTCTCCAATGCATCTCACCCCTTTCAAGGAAAATTTTAGGGGTTAATATTCATAGATGTGCCAATTCTCCATGTTTATTCGCCAAAAAAAGGGATTTCCCAACTTTTTTTTTTTCTAAAATTGATTCACCCATATTTTATAGGATAAAATCATATTTCCTTATCATTAATACTTTGTAGACACTACTGGGCATGTGATATATTCTTTCCATGGCTAGTCATATGCACAAAGGGAGAGCGATTGTCCCCCCTTGTTCGTTGTGTTGGGCACATCAGGGGGGTCATAGGTGGGGTGCATCCCCCTTGTCAAGGGATTTCAAGGGTAGTAGGCCACTTGTATGAGGTCTGGGTTAGCACCCTGGGAGAGTTTTGTTTTAGACCTTATATTAGGTGGGTGTAACTACCTATGGTTTTCTGCATGAGCTTCACACATGTTTTTGGACATGATGATTTTCTGCCCATGGTATTTTGTAGATCTATTCCAGGGAACTATGGTTATGTTCTAATCTAGGTTTAATGGATTAGGGTTTATGAATGCTTCGTCATGTATGTATATGTAGTGTAACATTGAAAAAAATATAATGAAAAATATATTTGGTAGTCCTGGTTTTGAGATCTGGGGGAAATTCTCTATGTACTTGTTTTATATTCTTGTCATTGCTTATTTTGTATTTTAAGAATTCATCTACACGTAATTTATGTATAGGTTTGGAACCCATATTTCGTATCAGAGTTTTTTTGGTTTCAAGGGGACACTTTTACTGTTGAGAGGTTTTGCTTGGGCCTATGGTAGACCCTGTTCAGTTGGAGATCTACGTGATCGATTCTTACGGTGATAGAAGATGGTGAGCAATGGAAAGATAGAGATCAAGAAATTTAACGATCAGGGTTTTGAGTTGTGGAAGCTCAAGATGGAGGATCTACTAGTGGATAAATATCAGCGGAAAATAATAGATCTGGGTACTAAACCAACGACAATGTCAACAGAAGACTGGGCGAAGTTGGATCAGAACGCAAAGAGAAAAATACAGTTGTGTATCTCAGATTCAGTATTGTGAATTATCAGGGGAAGCTACGACGAAGTATTTTTGGGTCAAGTTAGGAACTTTGTACCAATTTACGTCTCTGGTGAACAAATTGTTCTTGCAGAAAATGTTCTATAACCTAAGGATGAAGGGTGGATGCTCAGTGGCAGAGCATCTAAATTCATTTAATATTATGGTAAGACAGTTGTTATCTATTGATATAAAAATTTCATAAGAAGATAAGTGCATCAATTTATTGTGTTCTCTACCAGATTCATGGGATATTCTGGTTGTTGCAATAGGTAGAAATACAACTACCCTAAAGTTTGATGAAATAGTCAAGTCCTTGTTGTTGGGGAAGATGGGATGGAAACATATGAAGATCCATAATGGAGATGTCTTGTTTGTACAACGACAATGCTAGAACATAAACAAAAATAAGTCCTCGAGTGGGAGATCTGAATCTAGAGGGAGATCTAAATCTCTAGGGAAAATTGTAAAGGTATGTTGGAAATGCAGAAAGGATGGACACTACAAAAAGGAATATAGATCTAAAGCTCTTAAGAAAGGAAAGGGATCTGATGGTGCTCCATTTGCAGAGGATAAAACCACCTTAGATGAAGGTGGGGATGTGTACTTGGCTTCATCTTCAAGTACACATGTAGATCATGTGGCATGGTTGATTGACTCAGGTGGATCCTTTCACTTCACTCCCCATAGGGAGTGGTTTTTCAAGTATCAGAACTATCATGGTGGCGATGTATTCTTAGGGGCTGATATGAAGGCTAGAATCATCGTATGAAGAAAAGTCAAGTTGAGTTTGCAAGGTGCAAGGATTAGGACACTTCCGGGTGTTCTGAATATTCTTGCATTAGACAAAAATCTGATTTATGTAAGCAAGATGATGATGTAGGAATAAAAACAATATTCGAGAATGATACCTTCAAGATTCTTTGGGGAGGATTGGTATTGATGTGGGGAGTTTAGATTGGAAATTTGTACAAGATTATTGATAGTACTGTTATTGATGGGTGTAAGAGTTCAATGCTTCCTGAAACTGGAGCAGCAAATCTAGTGGTCTCTGGAGAAAAGACCATGCTATTATATCAAAGACTTGGAAATATTGGAGAGAAGGGACTTCGAATACTTCATGATAATGATATGGTAGAAGGTATGTCTAATTTCTATTTGTCTTTTGATTTTTGTCAACATTGTGTATATGGGAAGAAAAATTAGGTGAGTTTACCCTTTGGTGCTAACAGGGTGAAAGGGACATTAGAGCTTGTGCACAGTGATGTCTTTGGACTTGTGTTGTTTCCATCACTGGGTAAGTCTTTGTACTATGTATCATTTATAGATGACTTGTCAAGGAATACATATATATATTTCCTCACAAAGAAATATGAAGTCTTGGACAGGTTTAAATAATTTAAGGCTCTGGTGGAAAACTAGACAGAGAAGAAGATAAAGGTGTTGAGGACAGATAATGGTGGAGAGTTCTGCAAGAATGAATTTGAAGAGTTTTGTAAGAAGTGGGTTATAGCACGACATAATACTACTCCATACACATCTCAACAAAATGGAGTTGTAGAAATAATGAACAAGACGTTGATGGAAAAGGAAAGAAGATGCTCAATGTTTCCGGGTTAGGAAAGGAATTGTGAGCAGAGGTGATGGAGAATAAATGCTACCTGGTTAGTAGATCACCTTCATCGAATTTTGAGGGTAAGTCTCCACATTAGGTATGGAATGTGTTGACAGTGTCAGACTCGCCAACATTTAGGGGATCTCCCCTGTATAAAGTCCCAACTAGATCTCACATTATTTGGTGTAGGGGTCCCATCTAGTATGATGCCCCGGTTTCCATTATCTTAAAGATATGCCTTCACTGTTGCTTGTCAACACATTAGAGTGGCATACTTAGTCTTCAAACAATGAGGTTCATGTGATTGGTGAGTGCGTAGTGTAACTTGTGTCTAAGTTCTTTCACTGTAGAGGGAGAGGGCGAGAGTGAGTCTCAAGATGAAAGGGAATAATCCCAACTCTGTTAGAGACACACGACACATCAAGACATGTGCAACTTCTAGCAGAGTAGTCCAAATATATGTGGAAGTCATAAACACAAAGTGAACAAATGGCACACACAACGCTTAGTGGAATAATCCACATGAGCGCGACGTTCATTATAATAAGTTTACAAGAATAAATCTGTCGAGTGTTCGACGAAATAGTTCACATGGGTGAGATAGATTTAACAACTGATACAACACATTTCCAATAGCACATGCACTAAAAAAACTAAAATAGTTGAACTGTCTTAATACAGGTTAAAGAAACATGCATTAAGCATCCAAAGAGTAGTCTTACAAACGAATACAATACATGTGTGAAAACATTCTTACCTATTAAAGGGCTTCTTAATTAAGAAAAATTTCCAAGACACATCCATACACCATACATCACTAACCCCGATAGCAAGGCATTGGAGCCACTGCTCACTCCTCAAAGAAAAGTCTAGAAAATCTCAAGGCTATGTGGGAGGGGGCAAGGTGAAAAGTCATTTTCATGTACAAATGAGGGGTATATATAGCCAAGGGAGAACGTGATGCTTGCGACTCTTCAACTTTCCTCATGATTGTTTGACTTACATGACTCTTCAACTGAAATTACTCTTCAACTTCATATATGGGTCTCTTGGACTTCCACATTAAATTACACTGATTATAGCAGTATGCCCTTAGTAGTGATGTGACCAAGATGACTCATGACATGAATCAACATGACAGTGCTGGTATGTTCATGTTGACAGTCCTGTCCATGTCAAGCTACAGTGTTGCCGAGTGATGAGTGTGCTCTCGGTGTATCATAACTTCACCTTTGCACGGAAAGGTGTGTAGGGTCTTTGGTGGTCTTGGTGTTTTCTTGATGTTGCATGTGCATGTATCCCCTTCGTTGGTATTTGGCATGCTTCATGTGTTCAACCATTCATGAACAAGTCCCCTAGTAAGAGTTCCTCATTCATCATGTTCATCATTGTGTCATGTCTCATCCATGTACTTGTATACGCAATAAAAATGACGAGATGTCATCAAATCCATAAATCCCCTAGCCTAACATGATGCATTGTCTTTCATTTTCAGGTGTAGGTGACCGGGAGAGAGGGCAAGGCTCTGAAACTGTGAAAGCACAATCTAGGCCAAGATGTGGGGCTTCACAGCACTACCAAGAAAAATTGCACAAAGGTCATTGAGAGGCTAGGCTGAGAAGTCCAGGATAGTAGTGACATTCTGTGGGATCTGGCTCTACTCGGAGGCACAACTGTGCAATTTTTCTAGGGAAGGTAGTGCAGACAACACAGAGCACTAGCAGTGAAAATTGCATA
>APFE030986177.1:5783-21066 GCA_000404065.3 Pinus taeda
CCTTTCCAATTTAAGGATCGAGTCAAGAGAACCCATTAAGGAGTTCAACTCCAGATTCAACAAACTCTTGAACAAAATCCCCACTGATGATAAGCCAAGCGAACAAGTTAGAAGCGAATGGTATATCACTGCTTTTCCTTCGAACATAGCCATATTTGTCGATAGGGCTAAACAACCTACATTGGCCGAAAACATGAAGGAAGCACTGGTTGTGGAAAAGAGTGTAATCGCCTTAGAAAAGAAAACTGCCTTGGAAGAAAGAAAATCTAAAAAAGTGTCCTTTAAATATGACTCTAAGAAAAAGATTACTAAGGATCCATATGACATGGAGGGCATTCAAAAAGTCCTTAAAACCATGTCGAACGAAATGGTTGAGATCAAGAAACAAGTATCAAAATCCTCAACGAAGAAACCATATAGGAATTTCAAGAAACCCGAGTCCAAACCTCCAAATGTTATATCATATGCAGACTCAGATCCTGATGAAGAAGAAGAGGAAGAAAGAGTTACACCATCTGAAGAAGAAGAAGAGGAAGAGTTGAATGTCACGGGATGTGGGACTTTATACTCCCTAATTCCGATACTGACACTGAGCAAGAAGCCTTTATTGTCACTACAAGGAGTAAAGGTACTCCCGAACCCGTTCAAGCTAATCCAAAGAAAAGGAGTGCTGGAACCAATACTGTAAAGGAAAAGGTACCCGCTAGAAAGCCAACCGCGACAGTATCTAACAATCAGCCATCATCCTCCACTACACCTTCATCATCGAAAACATTGGTAGTTTCGGATTCGATGGATTATAACATTGTCGATGACATGAAGAAAACTAAGGCAAACATCACCATGTTTGAACTTAGTAAATTAAAACATCAGCAAAAATTATTACTCAAAGAACTTAACGATGTTCCTTCTTCACCTCTTCCCACCACTAAAGCTGCAAGCGACTCAGGACAACCCCCTGCTGGTAGAGTTGAGGCAACTGACACAATTCTGATTGGAGATAGATCAAACTCCCCTACCCCTCCTTTCCTCTTGACTTATGAAATTTATAATCGAAACCTACACAACTGCTTAATTGATTCTAGGGCATCCTCGAATATAATGCCTGCTTCAGTTTGCTCTAAACTGAATATAGAACCCCAGAAGTCTTCTATTCACATTGTGCAGTTAGATAGAACTAAAGTTCAAGTTCTAGGGGAAATAAACTTTGTAACAATCAGGTTATCGGCAGATCCAAGAATTGTCCAAAGGATTGATATTCTAGTCGCCGATATACCTGAATTCTATGGGTTAATTTTAAGCAGGGATTGGTCAGAAAAACTCCATGGGTATATTTCTACCGATTGGTCACATATGTGGCTCCCCTATAAGGGCAAGCCCAATCAAATAAAGATTGATCGAGAGAAACATATGACCCACACTGTTACAGAATTTGAACAAGAAAATCAGCCAGTCACGTTCAACAATAATATCCTAGGAAACTATTCTTCAGAGTCATTTTTCGGCAATTATATTGCCCAGCCATCCCCTTTCTCAGTCAATAATTTCGCATCACAGATCGAAAACTTTTCACAGACCGACAGGTCTAAATGCGTTAATGTTACTGAGAATGATGTAACAAAAACTGTAGATAATTCATTATTTTGGTCTTTATATTTTGATGGATCTAAGTCTAGTGAAGGATCAGGAGCAGGTTGCATTTTGGTTAGCCCCCAAGGAGAAAAAAAAATGTTGTCCTGTAGATTAGAATTTGAATGCACCAATAACACAACCGAGTACGAAGCGCTAGTCCAAGGACTATACAAAGCGATCGGCCTCAAAGTTCAATACTTAAAGGTCTTTGGCGACTCTGAAATTATCGTTAAACAGGTAAGGAATACAATTCATTTTCTTTCGAACCATCTTAAGAATTATCAATCGCTGGTACAAGAGCTAACAACCCATTTTTTAGCATTCAATATTTCTTCCATTCCCAGGTCACAAAATTCGGCAGCCGACTTGCTAGCCAATGTCGCTTCCAAGTTGCTCCCTTCCGAAGACTATAGTCTAGATAGGTTTTCAATAGAATTACTTTTTAGGCCATCCATTCCTGACAATGTAACCAATTGGAGAGTGTTTAACCATGAGGATGACATTTTACAATTTCTAACCTCTGAAAAATCCTATGACAATCAAATCATTGAGGAAGATGAGCACGATACTCAAATGCAAGGTAAACATGAGGAGAACTCAATCCCTAAGCGTGTAGTGAAGCTTGAAGATCTTTACGATATTAAAGACAGGTTCAAACCTGTATCTAACGCAAAGCTTCAGAGCTCTACCTTAAGGTTTGAATTAATAAACCTTGGCACCGAACAAAATCCTCAAAACATTAATTTAGGATTAGGACTTTCCATAGAATAAAAGGAAGCATTTATTAGTCTGTTACGAAAGAATAAACATGTTTTCGCTTGGAGATATGATGATCTAAAAACATATGACACATCTATTATTCAGCACACTATCCCAATGCTTCCCAAACAGAAACCAGTTCAACAGAAGTTGAGAAAAATTCATCCAAATCTAGAGGGACAAATAAAATTAGAACTCAACAAAATTTTGAAAGCTAAGATTATTTTTCCCTTACGACACTCAAATTGGGTCTCCAATATGGTACCAGTCAGAAAGAAGAATGGCGACATAAGGATTTGTATTGATTTCAGGAATTTAAATAAGGCAAGTCTAAAAGATAATTTCCCATTACCCACTATGGAGTAGATACTCCAATCGGTGGCAGGCTCAGAGTTAATGTCCTTCTTGGACGGGTTTACAGGGTATAACCAAATTCTGGTTCACCCCGATGACCGAATCAAAACCACATTCAGAAAAAAGTGGGGAACATATGCATATCAGAAAATGCCTTTCGGACTCATTAATGCAGGAGCCACTTTCCAAAGGGCGATGGATATCGCTTTCAAAGGGTTAATTAATAGAACAGTAGTCGTCTATTTAGATGACATTACTGTATTTTCAAAAGAGAGATCCAATCACTTGCATGATTTGAATAAAATCTTTCAATGCTGTAAGAAATACGGTATTTCTCTAAACCCTAAGAAATCTTTTTTCGCTCTTGATCAAGGTAAACTCCTAGGCTTTATTGTATCTAAATATGGCATCTATATTGATCCAGACAGGATTAAAGAAATTCCTGAAATCCCTTTTCCTCATAATAAGAAATCCATGCAGTCATTCTTAGGCCAAATCAATTTTGTAAAAAGATTCGTTCCAGATTTTTCTCAAATTATTTTACCACTTCAAACTATGATTAAGAAAAATTCATTCTTCAAATGGGGATTGCCAGAAAAGGAAGCATTTGAACTAATCAAGCAGTCAATAATTAATGCCCCAGCTCTAAATACTCCAAATTTTTCTAATCATTTTACATTATATACCATCGCATCCGATTCTTCTTATGCTGCAGTACTTACACAGATCAACGATCACAATTTGGAAGCACCAATTTCATTCTATAGTTCAAATCTTCAAGGTGCAGAACTAAATTATTCTGAAGTAGAAAAACAAGCCTTTGCTGTATATAAAGCAGTTAAACATTACAGACCTTTCCTGTTAAAATCCCATACAAAGGTTATAGTTCCTTTCTCCTCGGTTAGACAACTATTAATCCAAAGAGAACTGGGAGAAAAAAGGGCAAATTGGGTAACAACACTTCAAGAATATGACCTAGATATCAATCCAGCAAAGATTATTAGAGGCCAAGGTTTTTGCAGGTTATTGGCAGGTGCATCCAACATCCTGGAGTCAAGTGATACAGATCAATCTGAAACCATCAATCAGGTAAGTGTCATTGACTCTGAATCACAGTACGCTGATTTAATATTTTACTTGAAAAATGGATATGCACCTCCCAACCTATCCTACAAAAACAAAAGGGAAATAAGATTAAAAGAGAAAAATTTTACCATGATTGATGATGTTCTGTTTAGGCAAAATTATGACTCTGTTTTACTAAGATGCCTTGAAAAAAAAGAAGCACAAAGGGTCTTGCAGTAATTGCATGACGGACCAGCAAGAGGCCACTTCGGAGTTGATACCACTGCTCACAAAGTCATCCATGCTGGGTATTATTGGCCCACTCTGTTTAGAGATGCTCACGAATATGTGAGGAAATGCCAAAATTGTCAAACTTCAAGTGGAAGACAAAAGAAATCAGCTTTCCCTCTGCAACCGGTCAACATTGAACAACCATTTGAGCAATGGGGATTGGACATTATCGGAGAAATTACCCCAAATTCTTCCAAGCATCATAAGTATATCCTTACTGCTACTGATTAATTTACCAAGTGGGTTGAAGCGATTCTGTTAAAAACAACAAAATCTGAAGCCATTATTGAATTTATAGACCAATTCATCATTACCAGGTTTGGTGTCCCGAATGCTCTTGTTTTTTATAATGCATCTTACTTTTCAGGCAATTCTATGTTTGATTTCAAAATCAAAAGAGGATTCAAACTCAAATATTCTGCTAACTATTATCCTCAGGGCAATGGTTTGGCCGAATCTACAAACAAAAACCTTATCAAAATTATCAAGCGAACTATCGAACAGAAACATAAGAACTGGCACAAATCTTTAATATTTGCATTATGGGCTGATAGGATAACACAAAAAGCTTCTATAGGTTCTTCCCCATTTAAACTTGTTTATGGAAAATAAGCTGTACTACCAACAAATCTCATTCTTCCTTCTCTAGCCCTAGTTCAATTTATTGAAGAAAACTCTTCTTCTTTACAGCTTAGACATGACCAAATTCTAAAATTAGAAGAAGAAAGAGAAAAAGCCAAAATCATTCATGCGAAACATCAGCAGATCATCAAGTCATCATTTGATTCAATTTCATCTGGTTCTAAACAATTTCAAGTCGGTGATTTAGTTCCAAAATGGGACAAAGCCCATGAAGATAAAGGAAAACGCACCAAGTTTCAGAAGATGTGGCTTGGACCGTTTCAAATCTGTGAAAAGATAGGCCATTCAACCTTCATGCTACAAGATTTATCAGGGTTGAGAGATTCTCTCCCTGTTAATGGTCTTATCTTAAAGAAAATTTTCAATTGAGGAGGTAACCCCTTCTCCTTTTAATAGCATTTTTGTAGTTTGTAGCAGCATTAGAAAATAAAACTGTAAGGCATCTTCTATTTGACCTTTGCTGTATTCAAAGAGTTTCTCAAAAAAAAGTTGTGCGATATTTACTTTTAAATAAATAGAAGTCTTAAACAAAAGGAATGATTCCTAGGAAATTAGTTGTAATTGCATTCTAAAACTAGACAACAATCCTAGTGAACCCCTCTCGAAGTTTATAAATCTTGTAAATCTTTTTAGATTTTTCAAATTGGTTACAAAAAGGTTATCAATATTAAAATAGGAGCTAATCCAAATTCAGCATCTCCAACTCTTGCCTTGTCATCCATCCTCTCTTAGGGAGGAAATTGCCTATCCCACTTACTCAAGTTCATGATTATTCAGGGTGTAATTCCAAGAATACTGGATACAAAAGTTAAGAGGTCTTATTAGAAGCCTGCTTACCATGTTCATAGGGAAATAGTTTAGCCGACATTACCAATACTGCATACCAAAACAGGGTAATGGCTTCAATTGTAAGACAAGGGGTCTCATCACGAGCCAGCTTGTTCGGTTATATTACTACCAGTGAATGGCATTGTCACTTAACTGGCCACCACACCAGGGCAATGGCTTTTTATCTTTCAAAATAGCAGAAAAAGAAAATAAATACAAAATGTGAAAAAACATATTTTGAATTCATTCTGTTAATCATTTTCTAAGGTGAATGGAACAATAGACAATGATATGGTTAAAAGGTATCCCTGCCGAAACTATGGATGTTTGCTGGCAGCAGAGGCTCTACCTATGACAAAGGAGTTAATTTTAATAGCTGACTTGGAAGAGTTTTATGTTTTATTAATATCAACCAATAAATGCCAATTTAAAATCTAGAATGTATCTATTTTTAACAAAAGAGGAATTAGCAAAGAAAGTTTTGTTTTGTCTAGGATGCAACTATACCTAGTTATATTAGAATTTTTCCCTTTTGATAAAAAATTTCTATTTTGAAAAAGTTTAAGTATTTCTATGCTTTTCAGAGATAACTGTTTCTTCCAGCGAATCGCCAATTGTTGTGCCATACAACAACCCCCCATTCCATATCATTACTATTCCAAAACTATAATATGAAATGGGTCCCTTTTTTAATTTTTGTTTTAAAATTGGTATCAATTAAAGTTCTATTTCAAAGAGGCCTTTTCAATAAAACCAATCATAAACCCCAACGCAAAACGATTTATCTTTATCATTGCGATAAAGCGATCGCAAGATCACACATCGCAATGACAAAGGGAACACAACTTAGGGACATCTTGATTTCCGCCGATGCGAAATCGCTATCAGATATCGGTGAAACATAAGGTAACACAATTAACAACCCCTTGCTCCGATGCGATGCGAAATCAGAAATCGGCAATCGGCAATAATGCTTAAACGCAAATAAGCTCCCTCTCGCCTCGATGCGATGCGACATCGCTATCGGCGATCGGCGAGTCACCATGCCCACATTCTAAACGGCCATACTCGCTACCCCCGATGCGATGTGATATCGCTATCTGTGATCAGGGATTCCAAATGGAACCAAAGCAATGACTTAGGATTTTCCCGACACCCGATTGCGAAAAGGGTAAAAGCGCAGTTTCCAAAGTAAAAATCATAAAGGCAGTTTAATACGATTTATTCGTAATTAAGGCAATATCTTTTGAAAAGCTGCTCATCCACGTTCAACCGCCAAATCGCCCAAGGCATGCTTCAAATAAATCATTCGGCCATTAACCGAAGGGACTGGTATTAATGAGATTGACAGGCCTTAACGGCCATTTAATGGAAACATCAAGCTTGCGATCTATTCACAGATTTGATCCGAAAGCCATCTTAAGTCAATCGATCACCATGAATGCATCAAGATATATATACCTCAGTCTATTCAATTCATGTTATTGTTGCCTGTATTACGCCTATCTTTTGCTCTGTGCAGGATTCTTCCACAGAGACAGATTTGAGTGGAATGGGAAAGAAGTCCAAAAAGACTACAATGCCTACTACTTCGCCAGCCACAGGGAAATCTATTGTTGATTCAGGTAGTAAAAAGAAAGGGCTTATATCAGATACGACGTGCCTGGGACTTACCAGGGCCACTTGGCAAGGAACATATAATTTGATTGAAGCCGAAGAGCCGAAGGTGACCGAGATACAAGTCTCATGCGATAGTACCAACAAATCTGAGGCCAATCTAAAAGACTTGGCCAATTTGTTTCTTCACAGGATAGCGGCCCGGGAGAAAATTCTCCCATATACGGATGTGGTAAGGTGGGCAATCCAAGAGATCCCAATTACCGACAGAATGTTTAGCACTGCAGATGGGAGGATTTTCAGTTCTTTTCGAGCCGCAGACCTAAGGCAAATGTATCACCTACTCGAAAAAGAGAAAAAGTATAACACGACATTTCTGGAGAAGTTCCGAGCAAAGAATGAGACCGAGTCCGAACCAATTCGGGGCTGGAGACAAAATCCAGCAAAGCACAAGCATGAATCCTCGGGTAAGTACTCAGTCGACTCTCTATGTTCTCCTTACTGCTATGCTGGAATTATGTTATGTAGACTATGGGGATTACATGACTTCGCCAATTTTACCATAGAAATGGTCCCCTTAATGGAGGCGGCATGTAGTGGTGAGATTATGGATTGGGCGGATATATTATCCGACAAGTTAGCCAAGGCCATTCTTAATTTTAGATTTAACTCTTGCGTCACAGAGAGGTTCATTCCACCATTTTATTACAGTGCCTATGTGTTGGATGTCTTATGTTTTAATTCTGAGTTTCCTGTACTCAGATGAAGGTGGACGTCGCAAGACCCCACACCCATCCACATATATCATCAAAAGTTGTGGAAGACCAACTACAAACACCACCTATATCAAATCTGCAACGGTTTCATGTTGCCAATTTATTACTCCATTTTTGATAAGCTTGCCCCGAAGATTTCTGAACAAGCAGGGGTAGCTTTAACCACAGTAGCAAGTTAGTTTGGAGAGGAGAAATTCACCTACATTAGAGTTTTTGGTAGTCAGACCAGGCCCCATGTGCTCCCACTCTACATCCCTGATAAGTTACTTGCCAGGGAAGTAGCTTATCAAATCAATGCCGATGGGGTTACTTAGACCCTGAAAAAAGCAAAAAAGCATGTTTGGCCCTCCTTTCCCCTGCGAATTGGAATTTATACCCTGCATGATATCAAACATGCAGAGAAGGAAGCTGGGAAGATAAATTCGCTGACTCTGGCTACTCTGCCAAGTAGGCAGTATGATCCAAGGAAAATCGCTTACAATGCGCTCGACCAAGCCAAATTGGCCAAGGTCAAGCACAAAGAAGACAAATTCGAGGATTTGTTTGCATCGGCCGAGTCGCTGTATCAAGTTAAATCGCTTGCCAGAAATGTATACAATGATGAGGGGCTTGCTGAATTTAAAAGAATTAGAGAACAGAGGTTGCAAACTCTGCCTCTAGACCTGTTAGCGACTACTCCAACGACGACAAAATCAAGCGAGCCTGAGTAGTGAAGTAATATGCCACCTCCTACTACATCAAAGCAGCAGGAGGAAGTGCATAATCAGAGGCAGGAAGAAACCCAAGAAAATGTGCAGCAACAGGATGAAACCCAGGCGAAAACCCAAGAAGAGAGCAGCTCTAAAATTAATGATGATACACAAATTGATCCAAATTTGCTCCAGCAATGGCAACAATTCAATTCAATCATCGGCAACCTAGAGTGCTCGAAAGATGATGAGGTTTCTAAAGAGGGCGACACACAGGAAGCGACATCAAAACAGGTTTTTGGCAAAACCAGCGATCCACCCAAATCAAAAGAAACAAAAATAATTCCTAAGGATCCATCGGGCGAAATCATTTTGCAAATAGAAGAGATTCCCCCTTTGGATGTATTTTACAACCGTAAGCTTAAAGCTGTTGTAAAGCGGCAGAGGAAAAGGAGAAGGGTTGATCAACCTTCTCTATTCCCTGAATTAACTGTGACGGGCAATGTTGTGTGGAAAGAGGAATTTGACCCCTCCAATGACTTAACCAAGCTATCGCAATACGCTGGAGCATATTCGGTGGTGACCATTGATAAAGCATTGGAGGTGAGCAATTTATTGAAAGCAAAGGATCAAGACATCTTTTCGCTACAGGCGCAATTATCAGAAGTTCAGCAGAAGGCAGAACAGGCGGAGCAGGAATTGCTAGTACTGCAGCAGAACAATTATCAGCTGACTAAGCAATTACAAGAGGAGAAACAGAGGATAGAAGAGAGCACAATACAAAGGCAAAAGGAGCTATCGACAGCATTGGAGCAATTAAGAATATCGAATGAGGGAACGATAAAAGCTAAAGATGAGCAAATCACTCAATTGTCAACTCAAATTGAGAAAATGAAAAGGCTCCCTCAGGTAGATGAATTCAAAGCAAAAGTGCTTCAATTAAATAAGGCATTGATTAATTAGGTTAAGCTCCTGTGTCAGCAAATTACACAGGCAGAACGACTGTGCGAGTTAGTAGCATCCATAAGCGAAAAGGTAGAAAAGGCAAGGACTGATTTGGATCAGGCCGAAGAAACACTGACAAGTTTTCTAGAATGGCAAGATTTCGATCAAGGCCAGGCAACTAATCTACCAAGAATTCTGGAATCGCACAAAGAAATACTATTCACAGAATGGAAATCACAATTAATGAAGGTAGAAAGAGCGATTTTTAGATGCAAAGAAACCACTGGTAATTTGGTTGAATTAGTAAATAATACACTTTATTTTTCTAATATGATTTCCTAATGTACTCCAGGCCAATTAACAGCGACAAAGATGTTGGAGCATTCATGCTACCCAGAGCTGGAGAAAAATGGAAGATTAATCACGGGGATCAATAGTTTAACATGGGATGCCTATCGGTTCTTCTTAGTGAAGCCATACAGCCAAAGAGCCGCCTTAAAATGCCTTACAGATGCTATCGGGTATATCATACCCGACATTCAGGATGCCACCTTCACTGCCCAATTCAGCTTGCGCCTCAATAGACCGCCAGAAGTGGAGCCGATGCTTGTGATAAGCTAGCTCGGGTTTAAAGGAAAACAACCTGAGTCATGATTCACATCGCCGACTACCAGATCGCCCCAAGGAGATAGATCGCATTTACTGATGCCAATTTAGTAGGATTTTGTTTCATAGATTTTTTTAGCTTAGTAGTATTTATAGACCCTTTCATGCATTTAGAAAAGGTCGTAAAGTTTTGTATATGACTTAAACCCTAAAGTTGCACTATTGTACTTCAGGGATATTCTTTTATGAAACTGGACCATGATTCTGAGTTTAATGAGGAAAGTTTTTATGCAAATGTGCACTATTGTCTTTGTTTAAAAGCATTTCTGTGTTGAAGGGAGAATTGTGAATAGCGATTGATATCTGGGATTGACTAGCAGCTCACATGGTACTATTATCTGCGTCTGTACTCATTCCTGTTATATGAATTGTTATTTAAATGCTCTTGCTATTATCACTTATATATATATATGTGTTTTTCGCAACATCCTTTATGCATCCTACTATTGGTTGTTTATAGCATGCTTCTCTTTCAATCGTATATATGTATCAATGATATAAATAGTGAATGCAGTAATTTGTATTAATTGCTTCATTTTGACTATTCATATGGAGTAATATTTGAATGATTGAATATCTCATGTTTATTTTACAGAGTCATCTATATGCCTGTTAAATAGATAAGGATTAACGCTGCATTTCGAATGAATAAGTTGTTCCCGGGATTAGTATTAGTTTCCCTATTTTCGTCAATAGAATAAGCTAGTCACCTATGACTTAAGCAATCTATTCATCACCCATCCATCCCTTTTATTTCATTATCGGGAAACTGGTCCCGTTATCTCCAGTTGGAGCCACCATTCCAAATGGAAAAGGAGCTGTACCAAGGTCTGGACCGGGTGGTTATCCCCCAATGTTGTGGCAGTGATTTCCGAGGCCTCAACATTTCTGGCACTAGAAGGAGGGCCATCCGCTATGAATGGCGAGTAAGCCAACACCTACAAACCATTCAAAGAGTAACTCACCCTCCACCTCTCCTCGAACATCTCGTTCGCATTCTGAATCTCCAGTATCCAGACGAGACGAAGAGGAATCAACCACTACTGCTCAATTACATCATACTTCAAAACACTTAAGTCATGAGTCCCCTGAAGTTCAATCCATCATCTAGAAACTTCAAGGCTTCTCAATATCCCCTCCTAGATCTGAAGTATCACAAGGTAGTCAGACTTTGCAATTTCGCTTACCCCCTCATCTTACCAGACTCCAAAGCGAAAAGCTAGGTATTGAACCACCTGAATTTCCTTTACCCGAAAGGAAAAGCATCAAAAAGACTGCTGAAGGTTCTGGTAGAGAAACCCTTTCCCCATCATCTTCCATTTCATCATCACCTGTGCGAAGTCATACACCCACTTCACCACTCCATATAGTTTTTCACCAAGGGGCTTCATCTCAAACATCGCCATCTTTTCAGTCTGTACTTCCACCTCCCCATCAGGCACCTAGAACACCACAAGTGATCATTGGTAATCCTAAAATGGCCCAAAGACCATGGAGAAGTCCTGGTGCGGTTATCATGCCTGCACCTTTACATCCTTTACCCGATTACCCCGAAAAATGGTTACCCAAGTTCAATCCAGATGCTGGAACTTCTGCAGAAGAACATATCAACAATTTTATGTTGTCAGTCAATCTAAAGGGAGTCACTGAAGAAGATGTGGTAGTAAGATTGTTTCCCTATTCACTGCAAGGATCTGCAGGGTCTTGGTATTTTTGCTTACCCTCTGGATCCGTCACAAGTTGGAATATCTTCCAGGAACAGTTTCTCACCAAATACGGTGATGACAGATGCTTAGCTACACTTGTCCATGATCTTTCAAATTTAAGGATCAAGTCGAGAGAACCCATCGAGGATTTCAACTCCAGATTTAACAAACTCTTGAACAAGATCCCCATTGATGATAAGCCAAGCAAACAAGTTAGAAGCGAGTGGTATATCACTGCTTTGCCTTCAAACATTGCCATATTTGTCGATAGGGCCAAACAACCTACATTGGCTGAAAACATGAAGGAATCACTCGCTGTAGAAAAAAGTGTAATCGCCTTAGAAAAGAAAACTGCCTTGGAAGAAAGAAAATCTAAAAAAGTGTCCTTTAAAGAAGACTCTAAGAAAAAGAATATTAAGGATCCATATGACATGGAGGGCCTTCAAAAAGTCCTTAAAACCATGTCAAACAAAATGGTTGAGATCAAGAAGCAAGTATCAGAATCCTCAACGAAGAAACCATATAGGAATTTCAAGAAACCTGAGTCCAAACCTCCTAATGTTATATCATATGCAGACTCGGATCCTGAGGAAGAAGAAGAGGAAGAAACAGTTACACCATCTGAAGGAGAAGAAGAGGAAGTAGTTGAATGTCATGGAATGTGGGACTTTATACTCCCTAATTCCGATACTGATGCCGAACAAGAAGCCTTTCCTGTCATTACAAGGAGTAAAGGTATTCCCGAACCTGTTCAAGCTAATCCAAAGAAAAGGAGTGTTGGAACCAATACTATAAAGGAAAAGGTACCCGTTAGGAAGCCGGTCGCGACAATCTCAAACAATCAGCCATCATCCTCTACTACACCTTCGTCATCTAAAACATTGGTAGTCTCCGATTCAATGGATTATAACATTGTCAATGACATGAAGAAAACTAAGGCAAACATCACTATGTTTGAACTTAGTAAATTAAAACATCAGCAAAAGTTACTACTCAAAGAACTTAACGCTGTCCCTTCTTCACCTCTTCCCACCACTAAAGCTGCAAGCGACTCAGGACAACCCCCTGCTGGTAGAGTTGAGGCAACTGACACTATTCTGATTGGAGACAGATCAAACTCCCATACCCCTCCTTTCCTCTTGACTTATGAAATTTATAATCGGAATCTACACAATTGTTTAATTGATTCTGGGGCATCTTCAAATATAATGCCTGCTTCAGTTTGCTCCAAACTGAATATAGAACCCCAGAAGTCTTCTTTTCACATCATGCAGTTAGATAGAACTAAAGTTCAAGTTCTAGGGGAAATAAACTCTGTAACAATCAGGTTATCGGCAGATCTAAGAATTGTCCAAAGGATTGATATTCTAGTCGTCGATATACCTGAATTCTATGGGTTAATTTTAAGTAGGGATTGGTCAGAAAAACTCCATGGGTATATTTCTACCGATTGGTCACATATGTGGCTCCCCTATAAGGGCAAGCCCAATCAAATAAAAATTGATCAAGAGAAACATATGACCCACACTGTTACAGAATTTGAACAAGAAAATCAGCCAGTCGCGTTCAACAATAATATCCTAGGAAACTATTCTTCAGAGTCATTTTTCAGTAATTATATTGCCCAGCCATCCCCTTTCTCAGTGAATACTTTCGCATCGCAGATCAAAAACTTTTCACAGACCGACAAGTCTAAATGCGTTAATGTTACTGAGAATGTTGTAACAAAAACTGTAGATAATTCATTATTTTGGTCTTTATATTTTGATGGATCTAAGTCCAGTGAAGGATCAGGGGCAGGATGCATTTTGGTCAGCCCGCAAGGAGAAAAAACTATGTTGTCCTGTAGATTAGAATTTGAATGCACTAATAACACAGCCGAGTACGAAGCGCTTGTCCAAGGACTGTACAAAGGAATCAGCCTCAAAGTTCAGTACTTAAAGGTCTTTGGCGACTCTGAGATTATTGTCAAACAGGTAAGGAATACAATCCATTGTCTTTCGAACCATATTAAACATTATCAATCGCTGGTACAAGAACTCACCTCCCATTTTTTAGCATTCAATATATCTTCCATTCCTAGGGCGCAAAATTCCGCAGCTGATTTGCTGGCCAATGTCACTTCCAAGCTGCTCCCCTCCGAAGACTATAGTCCAGATAGGTTTTCAGTAGAATTACTTTTTAGGCCATCCATTCCAGATAATGTAACCAATTGGAGAGTGTTTAACCACGATGAAGACATTTTACAATTTCTGACCTCTGAAAAATCCTATGACAATCAAATCATCGAGGAAGATGAACACGATACTCAAATACAAGGTAAACATGAGGAAAACTCAATCCCTAAGCGCGTAGTGAAGCTTGAAGACCTTTATGATATCAAAGACAGATTCAAACCTGTATCTAATACAAAGCTTCAGAGCTCTACCTTAAGGTTTGAATTAATAAACCTTGGCACCGAACAAAATCCTCAAAACATTAATTTAGGATTAGGACTTTCTAAAGAGGAAAAGGAAGCATTTATTAGTCTGTTACGAAAGAATAAACATGTTTTCGCTTGGAGATATGATGATATAAAAACATATGACACATCTATTATTCAACACACTATCCCAATGCTTCCCGAGAAGAAACGAATTCAACAAAAGTTGAGGAAAATACATCCAAACCTAGAGGGTCAAATAAAGTCGGAACTCAACAAACTCTTGAAAGCCAAGATTATTTTTCCCGTACGACACTCAAATTGGGTCTCCAATATGGTACTAGTCAGAAAGAAGAATGGCGACATAAGGATTTGTATTGATTTCAGGAACTTAAATCAGGCAAGTCTAAAAGATAATTTCCCATTACCCACTATGGAGCAGATACTCCAATCAGTGGCCATTAATGTCCTTCTTGGACGGGTTTTCAGGGTATAACCAAATTCTGGTTCACCCCGATGACTGACTCAAAACCACATTCAGAACAAAGTGGGGAACATATGCGTATCAGAAAATGCCTTTCGGACTCATTAATGCAAGAGCCACTTTCCAAAGGGCAATGGATATCGCTTTCAAAGGGTTAATTAATAGAATAGTAGTTGTCTATTTAGATGATATTACTGTATTTTCAAGAGAGAGATCCAATCACTTGCGTGATTTGAATCAGATCTTCCAACGCTGTAGGAAATATGGTATTTCTCTAAAACCTAAGAAATCTTTCTTCGCTCTTGATCAAGGTAAGCTCCTAGGCTTTATTGTATCTAAAGATGGCATCTATATTGATCCAGACAGGATTAAGGAAATTTCTGAAATCCCTTTTCCTCATAATAAGA